>CAEGAE010070876.1:0-24094 GCA_903067095.1 Girardinus metallicus | reverse complement strand
GAGCGAATGGGTGAATGACTATAGTGTAAAGCGCTTTGAGTGGTCAGAAATGATCGGAAAAAGCGCTATATAAGTTCAGTCCATTTTCCATTTAACACAGACTTGCTGTTTGTCATGTAAGTCAATGCTAAGCTATTGATCGCAGACTGTATGCTCAAATTCCTTATCTCTAAGTTGTAACACGGAGCAGAAAGCTGATGTTGTTGTTTCTCCCTACATCCAGTGGGCAGCACAGGTTGCTACATCAGTAGCCTCACAGGTACACCCACTAGAAATAAACACACCCAGTTCAACACTGTCATTCTATTGGCTGAGAGGTTGCCAGGCAGCTGTACTTTTTAGTTTTAAGAGCAAGTAGAATTCGCTCCTAATAAAAAAAGAAAAGAAAAGAATTCGCAAGCAAGCGGAGCGGTTTACCTGTGGAGTTTTGATCTGAGCAGAGACAGATCAAAGTGTGAGGAGAAAGGTTTGAGAAAGCACAGTGAATAATTGAAAGAGAGCAGAAGTTTTGAGCACAAGCATTATAAGTTTGAGAAGAAAGACATGAAGTTCTGCTTTTAAACTGAAAATGCAAGCACAAGTATTAAAAGTTTTGAGAACAAAAGACATGAAATCCTGCTTTCAGACTGGAAATGTATGCTCTCAAATTATGGCAGAAAAATTCCTCCATACAGATCCTGATGAGGTTTGGCTTGCAGATTTAGAAATTCCATTTGATGGTTCAGCCTGAATCACATTCACGAAATTAAAAAAGAAATAAGACGGCAGTCTACAACTCAGTTTGCACGTGTGCACTTGTGTTTTTCTCCTGTTTGTCTGATCTGTTTTAATAAATGGACGTGCAGCTCCAGTCGTTAAAGCAGTTTGTCTGCACAGAGCCTGACGAGCCGCAGCTTTCTGATCACTAGGGTCATGTTGCAGCTCAGGAAACTCTGACTCAGGTAAATTGGATTCTGGTCTAGTTTACAATATTTTTGTTTAAAATATTTTTATTGCAAGGCTTTCATTGAGCAGAGATCAAGGTGGAATTACTGCCTTTGACATTTTTGTCCTTCAATAAACACAATATAAGAAGGCAAAGAAAAACAACCAAACAAAAAACATAGACAAGGGCATTGAAGGATAACATCACCCACTTCCCCTTATGTAACTCCCCTAGTGAGTGCTACCTAGGCACAGTAAGACTACAGCTTGTACAGTACATTTTTAATTGTCTTTCTCTTCCATATGTGATTGCAGGACCTCTTGCAGGAAACCAGATTTTTCACTGGTTTCCAGATTTTTTCAAAATCTCCCAGTCTGGCATTGAGACTGTACCGTATCAGTCAATATTGCCATCCAGGCTTTAAAAGTTGGGTCTTCCTTTTCCAGGACAGCAGGATGAGTTTCTTGCCAGAGGATTCAATAGAACAGAAGGTGTTCCTAGTTTGGTTTTAAAATGTTTCCTCACAGCAGAGACTCTGCTATCTACAGAGTAGCTGAAGCAAACAGTGATCTGGTACAGAGGACAGTATAAACCTGATCTGGAACCAAACATACAATCAGAACTCAGATGTTGGTTTGGTTTTAAAATGACCTTGTGTGTCTGTGGATCCACTGTCTAGTCTGACTGAGCAGTGTCAGAAAGGCAGTTTATTAAATTGACTGAAGGTGGTGCTGATGTGCAGCAGAATTAAGGAGATCTGAATGGATTCAGAAGTTGGATAAATAATCCAAAACTTTTCCTTTGTTAGGATTTAAGCAAATTGAAATGTGACTCCACAGATGCTGAGCTGTGACTGGTAAACTCCAGCAATACTGTAATTATTCCAGACAGAACAATAAGAAATGGATGTACTGATGTTCTGCTTCTTCAGAGGTTGCATCAGGTACTGTGTCTGGTTTGGTCTAACCTCAGGCTGATTCCATAAAATCTTCCTGAGAGCTGATCATAAATTCTGATCAGTTCTCTGAAATATCTGGGAAGGGAATATAAGAAAATTGATGGAAGCAGTATAGTTTAGGGAATTGAACCTGTTCTTTTGGTGTTGAATTGATCTGCTGAGAGTGCAGGAGGAATGCTGTACATTAACCTCATGTAACTGTCAGACTCCAGTCCTGGTCATGACGGATAAGAAGCTCATTGGTTTGCAGATTACAGAATGGTGTGAAGGTTGCTTTTAAAAACATCAGTGTTCCCTGCAGCCCTAAGCTGCATATTAAGGTCTTAATACTTTCCTAAAGTGGAACCTAAGTGAGGTTCCACTTTATGGGTTTTTTTTTGCCTCAGAGTACTTTGATTTCCGGTCCCGATCCGGTACTTCAAAACTACTTTTAAAAAAATGAGGAGTGAAGAAACAGATCCAGGTTGTACCTTAATTTTTTTGTTATTTTATCCACCTTATTTATCATTTAACAGAACACAGGCAGTGTAAATCAAACACAGGTATCTTTGGATGTGACAGTTTCAGTTCAAAAAGACATTGGACAACATAAAAACCTATATTCACATTATATTTCATCCAGAGGGGGGTCACCGGAAACGGGATGGAGTTTCCTCCACTCTATTGCATGATGAGCCAGCAAGGGCTTCGGAGGAGGGAGGCAGGGGTGTTAGCAAAGTCCCCAATAACCCAAAGAGAGCTAGATTTGTCACTTATTTGGAGAGAAAAAAATTAACCAGGGGTCTGAAAGGTTCCCCGTTACATCGTGGTTAGGTTGGCAACAGTGCTCCCAAGCTGATGCTGTGTTCTGCTTCGCTTTTCAGCCGTCACTGCTGCAATGAGCTGCGCACGTGTTGTTTCGATACATTCTGATTCTGTACCACCACATAACCTAGATACTCTTATTTATTCCCATTTGTGTTTAGAATCAATATGCATACATATCTGATCCCTGATTGGGATGTAACGCCTGATTCCAATCAGTTTGAAAGCATGTGACTGGCCCGATTTCCAATCACATAATCGGACTGGGACATCTTTTTTCTGATAGGGGCGACATAGGCAACCAGCATCTTGTGGGGAGCGGCACGAGCACACCCACCCACCTGCTCGTACAACCAGAGGATCTGAATGTCAATAGTGCCTAATGCCACACAGGCTGGGACCACCTCCGCCACGCCCTGGATATTGATTCAATTTCCTGTTGAGCTTCAATCAGTGGAGCTGAGAGCTTGTCATGGCTTATATAATACGAATGTGAGACAAACACTGTGAATGATTTGAGCTGTAAAGAGAATGAGTTGTAAACTATGTATGTTGCCAATTTAGAAACTTTTCTCTGAGCTGTTCCGCAGGTTCTTTTCCTGAACTTACCAATCAGATATCTATCCCAACATCATTGCCATGGGTTTTCCAGCTGAGCGACTTGAGGGCGTCTACAGGAACAATATCGATGATGTCGTTCGGTGAGTCACAGACAGAACAAGAACACAGCTGGACCACAGACAAAGCAGCAGAAAAAAAATCTAACTGTGGTGTTGTGGGTTTGCTTTAGAGCCCAGATGCATACATCTGCCTCGTTAACAACTTTCTCAAACAAGAAATGCGTCGTAAATAAGAACTTTGGACGCTTGTATGTTCCATATTTTCCACTATAACTGTTAAACTGGGAGGGTCTAACTGTGTCACATATTAGTTGGATCATGTGATAATCATACTATGTGCAGTTAGATAAGTTCTGCACTGTGACAATGTAACTTCTAACTATTACCTCTCTGTGTAACCAAATCCTTTCTGTGTTGTTCTGGTTATTAGTGACCGTGATATAATGTGTACAGTTGTACCTTCACTTAAATATTCACATTATTGGATGGATTTAAATTTTATAATGGCAATGAGAACAAAAATGCACTTAATACATCTAAAAATATCCTATATGTACTTAGATTAAAAAAAAGCAACCAACACCAACAAGACAACATCACAAAAGGAGAGGATCTAAGGGGAACAATTTAACAAACAATACCACAGAAGAAGAAATAAAGTGGAAAGACTACCGATCTTAAAATCAAATGCTTATAACAGTCATAGTGGTTTAAAAAGTGCAATAACATGCCCCATGTCGGGTATAGACACGCTGCATGTTGTTGCTTTCATCTGGAAATTTTGCTTATGTGCACAACGGTGGAGAGCAAAAGAATTCTTTTACTTGCCATCCTGAACCACGCTGCCATGATATTACAATTCCTTTAACAAAATTAAACCGGGAGATGTAGGCATTGTTAATTTAGTGAAGTGTGCAAGAGGAAAGGGGACATAATGCAGAAAAACAGTTGAAGAACAATTCAAAACCACTCATTCTTTTTATCACTCTGTGTTGGCTATGCTACACACAGACCCATTGCCATAGCAACTGACTGACAACGGCTCCAGAATGTATCCGGATTCAACAGCAACAAACATGGAAACACTTCCCACACAAAGAGCAGAACATGCAGTCCGTTACGATGGGGTTCCGTTTTTGATTTATGTAGCCTGAGTTAAAAAAAAATAGTGTGTCCATTTTTCAGTCATGTTTCCACCATCTTGCTCATGCATTTATAAGTGTCAGAATTCCAAATAAATAAATATTTAATTTGGAGCTAAATATTTAGTTTTCAAAACTAAGTAGTTAGTGCCACATTAAATGTTTGTTTTGCTAGCTAAATATTTAGCTTAAGACTAAGTATTTTTTTAAAACTAAACATTTAATTTACAATCGATTTTTCAAATTAAATCTGAACACTAGCAGTGGTTACACCTGCTCTACCGATGATCTGTCAGAGTTAATGTGTGGGTCGCCTTTTTTTTTTTTTTTTTTTACTGAACCTAGAACACTGAATTCTGCAGCACATCTACATGTTAAAGTTGTCAAAGCCGAGCTAGCATAACTGACCTACTTCTCTCTTCATCTCTATTTTTTTTTTTAATTAAAACTTTTCACTGATTGGTGAAATGTGATACCCTTGGTACTTATCTTGTGGCAATGTTGACAATTAGTATCAAAGCACTAATTGTGTGGCATTGCAACGTGATGCCACATATGCAATATCCCATTTCCAGCTCCCTGCTGGAGGGCAAAAGACTGCTAGCTGAGACTGACCACCATTGATTTTAGTTGTTAACATTGTGCACTAAGTCTTAAATATACACAATACCTAAAAAAATAAGGGATGAATTGCTTTTCCACCAATTGTCAACACTGCCACAACTAGATAGCAACTAGTTGTGGTAGAAAAAAGTTATAATAAAAAATAATAGGGAGGTAGAGAGAAGTGGGTCAGTTATGCTAGCTTGACTTTGACAACCTTATCATGTAGATGTGCTGCGGAATTTGGTGTGTTTCAGTTCAGTTAAAAAAAAAGGGGAGAGAGTTTGAGACCACTGCCCTAAGCGTGTAGGACCTTCACCTCTGGTGATGTGGACAGTGCAGAGACACGTGGGACAGCATCCGCCTTTAGAGACTGTACATCACCACTGCAACTGATCATATTCACTTTGAGAGAGGAAACCACTCTGAGGAAACTCGAACTGATCTATGATACCTAATTGACTTATTTTTATCTTTAGGTTCTTGGATTCCAAGCACAAGAATCACTATAAGATCTATAACTTGTAAGTACTACTTTCCCCTTGTTAGCCTGGTTCAGCTTTTTAACCCTTCACATTTAGGAGCATTCCTGGTAAAGACGTTTAGAGGTCAAAGATTTCTCGCTCCAGATTTTCCCTCCTCAGGGATTTCTGGAGGTGATGATTAAGAATTCTAAACAAACTCCAGATTATACAAAACTCAGCTGCCCGCTCAACTGCGTATTAAGGTTGGGCGATTGGACAAATTTATTGATCATCGACGAAAGGCTGCGCCCTTTTCTGGCTGTTTCTTCTTAAGGGCTTGCTTTTTTTTTTTTTTTTGCCTACAAGTTACTTTTTTATTACACTAATAACAATTCTTGATTGAAGCCAAGAAACGCAGCACACCATCAACTATTGCCATTCCAGTTTGTTTTTTTTCCCCAAAGTGCCTCCAACTGCAGTGGAAATGTATTTACCAAACCTGGAACAGAAAGACACTACAGTGAGGGGTGACTGGCCTTTCCCTAGTTTAATTGTGCTTATGGATTTGTATGACCACACAAATACCAAAATAAACACAAACTAAAATTAAAAGAACAAAAATAAATCCCTGCCACAGTTTGTCTTTTTGAGTGATTTGATGCATTCAAAATAAATTCTTGATGTAAACACCCAAAAACTATCCAGAATTCAAACAAGGAGAAAAAGGGAAACTCTGCAATTTTTGTTCTAGATAAATTTTAGAAATGCTTTTATAAAGGCAACAAGCATGTCATAAAATCCCACTTGAATTTAGCAGTGTGTGCAGCCTGCGCAGGTGGTTAACTATTTACCGGTGGATCTTAAGACAAGTTCAGAACGTGCACTCGTGGCTTTGTGGTCTCTCGAGTCACAAATATGTGGTTAGGCAAGCCAGCAGATGTTAGCTCCTCTCAGAGTTGCTTCCCGTAGACCAGTATGTTTGCCTGCTATTTGTGGCATCAATTGGAAACATCTTTTATACATTTTCCTTTGAGAGATATTTACACCTAAGGTGCCCTGTGTCCATATGGGGTGGTAATTTTCTTATTGAACTGTGTTTTGTATTTCTGCTAGTGAAAACCTTTTTCAGAGCTTGCTAGAGCTGCAGCACCTCGAAGCTGCTCAAGTTGCAGTCCACAACATGTGGTTTACCTCTTCATCCTGTTTAAAGCCAAAGCAATCCCAAATAGGTGACTTTGTATTTTTTTTGGCAACTAATTCCTCCATTTTTTTTTTACTTTTGTGTTCTAAGCTGGTGAATTGTTGTTAGGTTAGTTGTTGTTACACACACACAAAAAAAGTTCAAAGGTCACCTGCGTAAATATATCACCTATCATCATTTGATAGACTGACGAATATTTGCTTGGAAAATCCTGGATATCGCCCAACCTTAACTCACATCCTCTCCCATGACCACATAACCCCTGTTCTTCAAAATATACACAGGCTTCCTAACTCTAAGCTCACTGAATTCAAAATACTCCTCATCACCATCTGTCACTGTTCTGACCTTCTCACTATGAAA
Organism: Girardinus metallicus; assembly: GCA_903067095.1. Lineage (NCBI taxonomy): Eukaryota > Metazoa > Chordata > Actinopteri > Cyprinodontiformes > Poeciliidae > Girardinus > Girardinus metallicus. Next base: position 17,014 of record CAEGAE010070876.1, on the reverse strand, counting down.
TCTGCAAGTCAAATTTAGTGAGATTTCATACAGATTCCATACTCAAGACCCATCTTTTTAAAAATTTCTCTTACATTTCCATGATTTCTTATTACTGTTATTTTTATTCTTATTGTACAATGTCTTCGAGCTTCTTGAAAAGCTTCTCTATTTCCTTAGGTGTGCAGAGCGACACTACGACACTTCAAAGTTCAGCTGTAGAGGTGAGACAGTCCCCTGCCCTCTGACCTGTAGGAAGACCAGTTTTTGTATTTGTCCTTACTAACTACTCAGTTCTGTTTCAGTGGCTCAGTATCCATTCGAAGACCACAACCCGCCCCAGCTGGAGCTAATCAAGCCATTCTGTGAGGACTTGGATAAGTGGCTTAGTGAAGATGAGCATCATGTGGCTGCCATCCACTGCAAGGCAGGAAAGGGCCGCACTGGAGTCATGATCTGTGCCTACTTGCTGCACCGAGGGAAGTTCCAGGAAGCTCAGGAGGCCCTAGATTTCTATGGAGAGGTCCGGACAAGAGACAAGAAGGTCAGTAAGTCAGGAACAGCAAAGACCAGGTAAAGATGAAAATACGTGTTTGCCATATGTTGCAAGCAGGAATGTCCTTCTGGTTATTGAGTTTACACCAACATCCTTGATCCCTCTCCTGATCTCTCTTCCTTATCATAAATCAGGTCGGAATGCAAATAAAGTTGGAGCTGCCAGTGTGTTAGGTTTGAGGTTTAACAATAAGGAGAAAGAAACCACGAGCAGCTGGATCTTTATGATCTTTGGTCTGCTTTAAATGGACTAGAATTCGTTTCCTCTTTGGTTTGGACCTTTTGTGCAGGTGTAAATATGCTCAAGCGGACCCTGGTGCTCCCCAAACAGAGAGAGACCCACTTTTTGAGTTAGTGGTCTGAGTCCACTTTCAAACTAACACTGGTACGGTTTGCTTTTGGAGTGAATACAGACCTGTCTCGTTTTGAACCAACTACAGGAAACATACGTCTTTTTGGACTTCTCGAGACACCGTTGCTGGGCATCATGGTAAAAATGAGCCCTTCAGTGTTGCTAACACGACTACTGCATGTACTAATTGTAATGAAATCATATCTGATCTGTCGTCTTCTGCTTAGCAATGCTGCTGCCAGCATGTTGTGTCATGGCTTATTAAGTTAGCAGCACGCATTTGCTGACGTGGTTCCAAAATTAGAAATATCACATCGCGAAACCTGAGTTGAATGACCTGCTCTTGACATTCAAAATTGTATTGCAATTGTAATAACAACACATGTTAATGCGTAAAACATAAATTCAGCATGCAGGACTTGCATGTTTGTTTTCTTTCTTTCTGGGTCTGTGTTCTGTTCCGCCCCTCATCATTTCTATCAAATGTTAGCAACAATCATCAGTGACATGGCTTTGTTTACAAAGTATAGTTCACTTTCAAAAAGTACAATGTGAAAGTAAACTGCACCAAACAAAAAAAAATAAAGTCCGCTTTTGGTCTGAATGAAACAAGTGGACCAAAGGACTTTTCTGGTGTGAATGCACCCAATTTTGACGCTGTTATTCTTTGTGTGTGTTCAGGGTGTGACCATTCCCAGCCAGCGCCGCTACGTCATCTACTACAACTTCCTGCTCAGGAACCGGCTGCACTACAAACCTGTGGCCCTGCTCTTCCACAAAATGTTGTTCGAAACCATCCCCATGTTCACGGCTGGTACATGCAGTAAGTTCTAGAAACCAGATCCAAACCCTGATTAATTTTTCATAGTCCAGAGCCCTAGTTTCAGTCTCTGATTTAGTTCATACTGAGATTATGTTAGAAATGTAATATTGGTTCCAGACACTTTTCAGTTCTAAAATCAGACCCAAAAGAAGGTTAGTCCTGTACGCCAACATAGTCTCAATTCTATGTCCTGACCAGACCAAGACAAAAACCCAAACTGCTCTCGTTTCAGTTGCAGACCATATTCAAGTTCCATTTCACTTCATTATGTGATCTAAAAGAAGGGATTGACGCTGAGGTGTTTTTGTGTCTTTAGACCCTCACTTCGTGGTCTACCAGCTAAAAGTGAAGATCCACACCTACAACCCTGCTTATACCCGCAGGGAGGACAAACTGATGTTGTTTGAGTTCCCTCAGCCACTGCCTGTCTGCGGAGACATCAAGGTGGAGTTCTTTCACAAGCAGAACAAGATGATGAAGAAGGTGAGCAGGAGTTCATGGTGAAGAAGGTTAAGAGGATATGGTAAGGATGTTAGGTGAAGATCTCACTTTCTCGACTTTGTTGGTTTTAAAACTGAGATAATTTGATCTTTTTGAATTAGAAAAGTCCTAGAGAGGAGGGTTTGCCGGTTAGTCAAATCTCGGATTCCAGAAGACTCCTTTCAGTGTTACACGACCAGATTTTTGTCGTAGTCGTGTAACACTGAACCAGCTCTACACCCTTAGTGGGTTCTGGAGGACACATGGGAGTTTGCCCAACCATATGTCTTTTGTGGACTTGGAGAAGGCATTCGACTGGGTCCCTCTGGAATTCTGTAGGGGGTGCTCCGGAGTATGGGTACCACGCCTTTATTTAGGTTAGTTCCCTATACAACTTAATAGTGCGTTGCTGGCATGAAGTTTGGCTGTTTCCAGTGAGAGTTGGACTTCGCCAAGGCTGCCCTTGATCACCAGTTCTGTTCACAACCTTTATGTACAGAATTTCTAGGTGGAGCCAAGGTATTAAGAGGGGATATGTTTTGGTGGCATTAGGACTGTGTCTCTGCTTTTCACAGATGATGTGGTTCTATTGGCTTCATCAGATTGTGATCTCCAGTTTTCATTGGAACAATTTGCAGCTGAATGCGAAGCAGCCAGGATGAGGTCAGTGCACCTCTTGAGCGTACTTCAAGCGGTGCTCCTCACCTCAAGAGCTCAAGAGATGAGTTTTTGATTAAGAGCTCATCTCCATGTTGATCCATGTTCCTGCCCTCAACTACGGTCAATAGCTTTGGGGGGTGACTGAAAGAACAAATGGCTGAAATTGAGTTTTTCCACAGTGTGTCTGACCTCTCCCTTAGGCATAGGGTGAGAAGTTTGGTCATCCAGCAGGGCCTCAGAGTAGAGCCGCTGCTTCTTCACATCGAGAAGAGCCAGTTGAATTGGCTTTAGGACGTCTCTTAAACGCCTCCCAGGTGAAGTGTTCCAGGCACTTCCAACCCACATTCTTAGCAACACGACTGAGTCTAGAATAGATCCTGCTGTGTTCTAGACTACTCCAGAACACACTGAGGGACTGTGCTTTTCGGCCAGCCTTGGAGTGCCTTAGGATTCCCCTGGAAGAGTTTGGGAAGTGTTTGGTTTTGCAGCTAGAACATGATCCGGATAAGAACAGATGTAAAACGTCTGCAACTTAATAGGTGAGGGTTAGGAATGTTGTTTAAAAAAAGTTGTTTTTTCTGGTTGGGTTCTCTTTAATTCCATAGGTTCTGGGTAAACATATATTTCTACTGCCAAAATTAGGACAAGAACCTCTTTTCCATTTTTTCCGGCTCCAGATGTTCTTACATTCTACAGGATGTTCCACCAATCCTGTCTTTCCAGTTTAATCTGAGTTTGAGTTTCCACATGGGTCATCAGGCATTCCTAGTGATGAAGCTCAGGTTAAATCTTCACCACTGTGAACACCTGAACTTACAACACAAACCATCTCAGCTGACTGATCCCTGGTACTCTTTTTCCGTTGTCCTTATAGGAAAAGATGTTCCATTTCTGGATCAACACATTCTTCATCCCAGGGCCAGAGGAGTCCTCGGACAGACTGGAGAACGGTAGCTTTGCAACACTTCGAGATCTTTCTGACAGAATGTTTCAGAATCCAGAATTGATGATGGGGAGTGAGACCAACGATAGAGACTTCTTGGTTCTGACACTTGACAAGAATGAATTGGATAAAGCCAATAAGGATAAAGCCAACAAGAACTTCTCCCCAAACTTTAAGGTAGAGCCAGATTGATGCTTCAGTCATTGTTTATTCAGACTGAAACAACGTCCACTTTCCACAGATGTTCTCTGAATCACTTTTGGATAATCATTCTTTAACTTTTTCAGAATTTCTTTATGAAAAACTACGATAAAAATAAAGAATAAATCATATTGCTCAATTGGGTCCAGGAACATTTGATTTTTCTGCTCACTGAGAACATTCTTGCTATTTCTGTTCCTTAGGTCAAACTGTTTTTCACAAAGACTGTGGAGGACGGAGCCAATTGTGACACGTGCAGTATGTCGACCTCAGTGACACCAGATGTCAGCGACAACGAGCCGGATCACTATCGCTACTCGGACACTACAGACTCAGACCCTGAGAACGAACCATTCGAAGATGATCTCCATAGTCAGATCACAAAAGTCTGACACACACACACAGACACGCACATATTCAGTGTAAACGTGTACATAAATACACAAGGCCAGGAACACTGGATGGAGACCAGTGTTCGACCAGAAGTCTGGGCCAGAATTGATCTGTGGACTCTGGGTTTACAGAGCTTGGATCAGATAATGACACCAAACTTATTTTATCTACTCGGTGCACAACCAAACAATCATGATGGGGTGAGCAGTTGAAAGTGGCCGGGGCAGAGAATGGGACATTTCAACAGAAACCGAGTAAAACCTGAATCTCAAAGTCAGGTTTTCTTCATTGAGATGAACCTAACCTTTCCTAGAATCTTTTATTTCATCTTTCTTTCTTTCAGAATGTTTTTGTTTTGGAAACAGAAATATTCTTTGTTTCCATTTCTGTCCTGTCTGAGTTCTGCTTTGGTTCTTCTCTCTGAGCATTAAATTCTTGTCCAATATCATGTCAGCTGCTTTCCTATTGAAATGTTTCTTTAAATTGATCATAATCCATTCAGGATCAGGATCAAAAAAGATTCAGATGTGAACCCAGATGCACATCTGAATCCAGAAGTTTTCAAATAGAGCGTCTGGTTGAGTTTGTTCCCAACGCTCTGGTAGGAAGCTTGAGGAGGTTCTGTTGAAGGATGTAAAGCAGTCTAGATCAGAGCAGGATATCTTAGTTTGCAGATTTTCTGGCTAATTGTTAACCATTGGTTTAAAAATTTTTTTATTAGTCAGGGCAGGAAATCTTTAAGGTTAGCTTTGGATTCTGATCCGAATGTCCTCCTGCCATAGTGTTGTGGATTTCCAGCTGAGATTGATCCAAACCTTTGTGTTGGTACAGTATGTGTTTGGATTTCTTAGTTCAGAAGTGTTGGATCCTCAGGACTCTGTAATGGTAATAATTTATGGGGTTCCATGTCTCTGTGGCGCTTAGGGGGAGTTTCCAACCCTGTTAATGAAATCTATTCCAAATCAACTGGCATTTTGTCAATCAGCTGTTGGAGTCTGTACAATCCCAGGTATAGGAAGTGTATTCCGTTTTCCTCTAGCTTCTATCTGTCATTAACCTAAACAGCAAACAAGCTCATCTCTTTAACCATCCCTGTTCCTTATGCTTCAGCCTTGTAAATATTCCTGAGCATGTTCAATCCAGCTAGAAAAGCTCTTCTGTTTGTTTGGCAGCTTTCTGTTAGTTTCATGAACTTATCATATAAGCTACAGAGCCTTCTGAAAATGCAATCCAGGTTTGGGAAGGATCATGAGGTCTTTAGAATGACTGGTCTGAAAGTGTTTAAGAAGGCTGTGCCCCACCCCCCAGAGTGTCACTACAGCTAAGCTGGTTTTCTTTAAGGTTTCTGGTGCTAAAACATTTCAGAAAGTTCAATGATAGAGCCTCCTAATGGGCCAGATTTGTCAAATCAGAAGTACTTCTGATGTTTAAGGTAAGGTAATTTTATTTATGTAGTACATTTTCAACAAGGCATTTCAAAGTGCTTAGCTTTGATTTTTTTTTTTTATGTTTAATGTTTGTTCAAACTTGGATCATGTAATCTAGACAGCAGGTTTAAATTTCTCTGAAGCTACTTAGAAATGTTCCAGTTTAGATCCTGACTGGTCAGCTTTTTCCTCTAGTTTTCCATATTTTTTTTACCTCTTATGTTGCATCAGTGCTGTAACTATTTGCTATGCACAGACTTCAGATCGGATCACACGGAAACTGACTTAGCTGGAGCGTATCTGACAATGAAGGACTCTTGACTCTTAGTTCAGATTTATGGAAACTCTGAAGTTGTCAAATTGGAGAAGTTTCACTGGTCATGAAACGTCTCCATCTGGATCTAGAGCAAGTCCATGGGGTGAAAGCTGAAGCTCTGATCACATATTGGAGTGGTAGAACCTTGTAGAACGTTCTCTCTCAGGGTCAGATGCAGTCTCTTGTTTTTGTTGAACAATGAAAACATTTGGGTTTAACATCAAAACATGAGCATGACACAAGAGTTCAGAATGTCATCTTTTATTTCCTGTTTTTACATGTAGATGTGTTAACTCAACACATGAATTCACTTGAAAGGTGTTCCTTGTTGACCAGGTGTTGCCTTTAACGTTGATTGTTCAAACATTAAATAGCTCTGCTTGACTAGTTTACTTTTTAGCCTATGCTTAAACCTGTTAGCGAGGTATTTCTCTTTGAAGAGGATAAACCAACATGAAGACCAGAGAGCTGTCTATGGAGAAAAGCAAGTCATCTTGAAGCTGAGAAAAGAAGGAAAATCAATCAGGCCCATTGGCCAAATAATGGACATAGTAAGCACAACAACTGGAATGTTCGGAATAAGAAAGAAACCACTGAGCAACAGACAGCAAACAGGCCGGCCAAGGAAAACAGTAGCTGATGACAGAAATATTGGGATAACTGTGAAGAAAACTCCCAAAACATCAGTAAGTGACATCACCAACGACCCCACAGTGCAAGGCTGAACGTATCACAATCCACTGTTCGAAGAGAGTGGATTGTGGAAATAGAGACTATACCCAAAGACGCAAACCACTATGAGTCGGAAGGCCAGATTGCAATTTGCAAAGAAATACAGAGATGAGCCAGAAAGGTCCTGGTACACAATTTTATGGACTGATGAAACCAAGATGAATCTCTACCAAAGTGATGGAAAGGCCAAAGTTTGGAGAAAGAAAAGAACTGCTTTGAATTCAAAGCACATAAGGTCATCTGTGAAGGATGGTGGAGGTAATGTCATTGCTTGGCCGTGCATGGCCAGGCTCATTATTTTTTATTGATGTAAGTGATGATGCTAGCAGCAGAATGAATTCAGAAGTGTACAGAAACATTTTGTCTGCCAATTTACAGGGAAATGCATCCAAACTAATTGGGAGAAATTTTATCATGCAGCAGGACGATGACCCAAAATCCACATCCAACAAAACAAAGAACTTCAACAGAGGAAAAAAAACTGGAAGGTTTTAGACTGGCCAAGTACCTGACCTTAACCCAAAAGAGAATGTTTTTCACCTCCTGAAATGTTTGCTTTTGGGGAGAAACCCTCCAAAACAAACAAGAACTGAAAGAAGCTGCGATAAAAGCTTGCAATCGCATCACAAACGAAGAAGCAACGGCTGGTGATGTCAATAGGTCGCAGGCTTGAGGCAGTCATTACAAATAAAGGTTATGCCACCAAATATTAAATACTAAGTTTCTTTGTGCTTCTGCTCACCTAAAAATGCTGTGATGCAACACAAATGGTGAGATATCCGAATTTACTTACCACATTTCTTATAAAAACCAGGAAATAAAAGTTGACTTTCTAAACTTGTCATGCGCATGTTTTGATGTTAAACACAAATGTCTTCAGAGCAATTTGCTTTGTTGTTCCAATACTTTTGAAGGGGACTGAATATTTTCTGTCCGGTGTTGGTAAGGGTTCGATATGTCCAATGAAGGGTTATGAAAACACAGAGAACTGACAACTGGGCCAAAATTGTTAGGTTTCTGAGAGCTGTTGAAGTAGCTTTTCCAACAGTCTTCCAAATTCCCAACCCTGGATCAATGAGGAAGTGTTCCATCTTAATTCTTGGAGCCTTTTTTCCCTCCAAAACTAAATCTTAATGGGTTAGGGTTAATATAATCTTAATGGGGGATTTGGACTTTGTAAGGGAAACTGCCTGGCACTAGGAGTTAAGGCAGAATTAGCTAAATAAGAACATTGACCAGCTGTTCATTTTTTGACAAGCGTCAGGTGTTTGACTTTATGGCCTTTCCTAAAGGTGCTGATATCCTAAAGTGTTTCAGAACTGATCCTCAGCTAAAATGCTCAAATGTTTAGATTTGTTGAGAAGAATTGGAACCAGCATGGTGTTCAGTTGGAAGCAGAATCATCTGTCAGAACTCCTGTGTGAATAGCGATGAGCTTCACGATAACACCTCTGCTTGTTCTGGATCTTCAGCCCATCTCATTGGGTTTCAGATGCTAAGCTGCAGCTCATTCAGGAAGTTCACGTCAGAGGTGGGTTGATTCCTGCTCCGAAAAGTGGATTCTGGGCAGTTGAAATGGGTTTTGGGTGGGCTACATGGATCACAGGTATCAATGGTCAAATCAACTGAGGGTCAGTTGACTATCAGATAGACCAGGAGACAGAATCATGTCTTCTAAGACTCACACTGCTCACGTTTGAATCAACACTAGGTTTTGATTTGACCATTCAGGTTCCATTTCAATCTCCACTCCTATCAACAAAAGCTCACTTGGCTGTTTGTGTGATTTTGGGTTGAAGTGGTCGTTGGTTGTCCAGTCAACCAAGACCACTTTTGTTCAGATGTTAGCAAAACATTGTTCGTATGTTGGTGCTTGAACCTGTATATTTCATGACACCAGTGTTCAGCTATATTGGAACATCTGATTCTGCTGCTCAGTGGATATTTTAAGTTTCAAACAATAAAAACCTTCAATCACAACTGTAGATTGTTCCTGTAGAATGGCTGTTGGTAACACATTGACGAGTTCTGAGTTGTGGAACCATCAGCTTCAAAACATGTTTGGAAACGTTTATTTTTTTCAGTCAGAAGTCAAACAGCAGAGTTGCTGTGACACTTTGAGTTGTTACCATACACACACACACTATTCTGACCCCTCGCCTCTTTTATCTTACGCTAACCATTTTATAATGGAAAAAAAAACACTGTAAAGTGAATAAACTATTTATAAACAGCCATGGTCGCTTTTCTGTTTCTTTAAAAACTACAACTCTTATTGATCTTCATGAAGTCAAAAGATAGATGACAACCTGAATGAGATAGATAGCTGATGTTAGAAGCAAGCTGTGAAACTAAAGAATTTCCAACATCTATTGTCCTGCTGGCTCAAGCCCTGAAGCTGCTCCCAGAATGCACCATATTCTGTAGGGTTTGATCCAGTCCTCTGAGAACAGAATGAAACCATGTAGAATGTGGTTCTGTCTGAGAACTCCAAACTGGGTAAAACCTAGGAGAACCCTGAGGAGAAACGAAGATAAAGTTTTAGGAAACTGTACAGAAGCTTGTTCTGCTGTTCCACAGCTCAAAATTGTAGTCTTACAGTCCTGCAGGCTTTTAGAGTAATCCAACTGAGAACCATTTTCTCTGTTTGAACCACTTACTCTGAGGCGACTTTCCAGGAAAATGTTTGAACAGATGAATCAGCAGCAATTTTGCCCAGTTGGAAAACCATTAAATTGACAAAAAAAATTATTATTCTTTTGTAAGCATTTCATGACTTCCTGACATTTGTAACACAGAACAATGTGACACAATCTGTCCTGGAAGCATGACCAGAGCTGAAGTTGTTTTTCCTACCTCTAGAGGACGACACCAGAATAGGAGATGTAGGTACATAATGTAGATGGGAACAATGCAGGGAAAATTGGTTCAAAACTTTTGCTTTCTTTCAAATATTATCATTTCTCCTTCAAATCTTTGAGTGGAAGCATTACAAGTTTTTTGAGGAAAGAGATGGGCTCCTGCTTTCAATCCAAACTGAAGATGTAAAGTCTTTACCTGTGGCAGTAAAATTCCCCCATAAGCAGGTCGGTGTGTGGAAAGTGTGGAGAGAAGTTTTTAATCACAATCATTTATTCTTAGAAAAACCAAGACATATTTGGTTTTACCTTTGAATCACTTGATGCATTTAGATAAATGACCCCAGTCAATAGCTCAGTATATTAATATATGGATAAGTGCAAATTAGAGGCAAATGTTCTGCTGGACATCGAGTGAGAGCTGAAGTGCTCTGCACACACTCAGTGCAGATTCCACACAGCCATCAAAGTTGGAGTGGGTGAAAGCATCTCCTCCACAGATGAGCAGCGGCTGCTCCAAGATAGTCATGTGGCCAGGACAATTGGGCACTGAGGTCAGCACCTGCACAAGGGATGGACAGCTGAGTAAGTCGTTGCCTCACCTGGAGGAGATACACTCCTGACTCACCTGGGAGTATCTCCACTTCTGAAACTTGATGCTGACTGGCTGAGGTAGGTCAGGGAGTAGCCTGTGGAGCTCCTGCAAGATGATTGGCTGGATGGCATCCTTATCATTCTCCAAGTGCTCCAGACCAAATGGAACGCTGGTGTGGACGACAAGGGATGGACCGAGACCTGGAGCATCTGAGAAATAAATGGATAAATGTGAAAATTTGGGACAAATATTTTATTTCTTGTGGAGATATTTAGTGTAATTAACCCTCAAATCAATTGTGGGTTGATTTGAGGGTCAAATCAACCCACAATTTGATTTGATGAAATAGACTTTCAGCAGTCTATGTAGGCTGCTGTAACAGTCTAAATAGATTATTTATGGTCCTATCCTTATGTTACTGTGCGAATTTTAACATTTTCATTTAAATTTGTTTAGTTCTATCTTTTATCAAAAACCGTCTCACTCCTGGTTGAACGGCAGTTGAATTTTGCTATTGGTTACAAAGATATAGCTTGGTACAACTCTGTCACAGTCCCACCCAGGGGGGGGTCAGAAGTTGGAATAGCAAGCCAAGTGTGACTGTGGAGAGCATTGATTGATGACGTTAATCAATTTTAATCAATGTATTTGCAATGTGGACATGGAGTAGAATGGGTATCTGCTGCTCTGACTACTGGTGGCAGTATGGTTTTCAAATCAGCATGTTACTGGAGTGCTTAAGAAGCACGGTTGCCCTAGCTGCTCTATTCATGATAGAGTGTGGCTGCAGTGGAGCTGCAGAGTGTTGTCACTACCAAAATTGCCAACAACAACATGTTGTTTTTTCAAAATCTGTCAGGCAGGATTATGCTTTCACAGGTCAGTTACATTTTAAGTTGTGACGTTACACAAACCATTTCTATTTTCAAGTGCAAAACTTTGTTTACAATAGTTGATTTTTTTTATGCTAGTGACATTATTTGTCAGATACAGATGGGTGAAGACACCTGAGCTGCGTTTCTTGTTGTCCACAGCGATGTAGCGGATGCAGTGGCTGTCAGTGACGTACCGCGCTCCCCAGGAAAAACTGAAGACAACGTCCGGAGAGAAGAAGAGTGCGATAGCGAAGCGGGATGAGTACCTGACACCCTCCAACTGCTCTCTTTGCTGGACAGACAGTACTGAGAAACACAGTGACAGACAGTCTGTAATACCACTTGCATCATGGGAAATGTAATACCTGGATGCTTGATCATAGGTACTTCAACTCATCAATTGTCACCATGATTACCACTTGACTTGAGTTTTACTAATACAGTTTGTCCCTGGAGTCTCTTATCTGCTCACTGGGGATGAACTTATAAAAATTAAAGATTATAATTATAAAAATAAAAAATTTATAATTAAAGGATAAGAACTTACAGCAGATGAACTCCTTATTAGCTTTAAACTTCTCTGAGCAAACTCAACATCTGCAAATAACTTTTTGCGTGAAACATAACTAATTGATTCTTCTTAATGGACTTTCACTAGGTGTCCTACAGATCTTTATGTTCTGGAATATCAATTACATCTGTCCTCAGCATTTCCACACCTCCTCTGCTGAGTATAGGCACCAAGTCAAGAGGCAGAGCAGGAGGATGCATCCTCCTGCCCAGGTGAGCATAGTGAGGCAGATCAGAGCAGCAGAGAAGAGGGAGGGAAGAAAAAAGTAAGCACAAAGAATCCGGCTGCTGGGACCCAGATGAACTGAAATAACCATTAAATTACTACAGTTCAGTTGTAATTTCAGTTGTACACTTTGAATATAGTAAATAAATGTTTTTTCAAAAAACATTCAATTTAAAATGGTTATATTTAAAATAGTGCTGTCAATCAATTAAAAAATATAATCAGATTAATCACACTACAGCCTAACAATGTAAGTTTAAAATATAAATATGCACTCATTGCCTCCCTTCCTCTCCACTCTTGCAGGAATGGTTCCCTGGGCAAGCCCCTCTTTTTGCTGTATTCCAACAACTTGTTAATTGTGATGAATCATTATTTAATTAATCAGATGATATTTTCTGTCCATCTGATAGAATTTATAGCCCCTATATAAAACACTGAAACTAATTTACACTTGTTAACAAATGACAAATATGTCTGAAAAATGTGTTCAAACACCTGTGTCCAACACATGTCCCAACTCTGTTATGGTTAGTCCAGTTGATTTTTCCAACATGGAAGTAAAAATTTTAATGTAGCGGCTAATAATGGAACACAACATTGTGCACTGCAAATAAATAAAAGGTATGCAGAAGAGCATCTCTAAACATCATGTTGAACCTTGAGGCAGATGGGCTACAGCAGCAGACGACCACACTGGGTGCCACTCCTGTCAGCTAAGAACAGGAAACTGAGGCTACAATTCACACAGGCTCACAACAAACATGGACAAGAGAAGATTGGAAAAATGTTGTCTGATCTGATGAGTCTCGATTTCTGTTGCGACATTCGGGTGGTAGGGTCAGAATTTGGCATCAACATTCAGGCTGGTGGTGGTGATGCAATGGTGTGGGGGATATTTTCCCGGCACACTTTGGGCCCATTAGTACCAATTGAGCATCATATCAACACCACAGCCTACCAGAGTACTGTTACTGTCCATGTCCATCCCTTTATGACCAGTGTACCCATATTCTGATGACTACTTCCAGCAGAATAACACACCATGTCACAAAGCACCAATCATCTCAGACTGGTTTCTTTACATTAAAGTTAAGGATGCAAATTGAGTCACTACATTAATTGGAAGTCAATACTCAGTCCTAATATGTTTAGAAATACAACATGCATGTGTTTAACTGCTGCTCTGAGACCAATGTCTGTTCAGCAAAAACAGACATTGGTCTATGGGACCACACAGGTTACAAAGCTACTGCTGCATCCATGTGTTCATAGGCTGTACCTAAATCAGAGCAAAGGTCATATCAGATATATCAAAAATATTCCTCTGCAGCACCTCATGAGACCTGTACATAGGTCAGGTGACACAAAGGCTCAAGCTTGTTCTGCTTCTGGTTGTGTCTTACAGTTCCCCAGGTCTCCCTGCAGCTGAAGGATCTGAGGCACAGGAATTGTCAAGATAACAGCGTCAAACTTCTCATTGCCTCCCTTCCTCTCCACTTTCCATGATGCTCCACAGCGGTGTAGGCCAGTCACATGATATTCCAGGTACAAATCAGCTCCTGAGGCAAAAAGACAGTTTCAGACCTGAAGAACTCTATACCTTTAAGTTATATTTAGTTCTGCTGAACCAAAACATTTTGCACAGTGTTGGAAAATATTTCTAAGGAACTTTGCCCATATCAATTTAATGTGACTTCTAGTTTTGGAGTTATAAGCTGAAATGCATTTTTTTTACCACAGTGCCACCTACAGGTGAATGAGGCTGAATATTTCCATCCAAGTAGCAGTGTTGGTAGTGAACAGGGATACCAAATAAAAATTGTAATAAGTTTCGGGGATGTAGGTGCAGTACGAGTTTCAGTAGAGAAACATCATAATAAGAGGAACAGAAAAACGGAGTAGCCGTCAGCTAACTCCTGCGGGCTTGGAACTCTAATTACCAGAATATCAGGCAGCAGACTACTGCAGGCATCTCACACACACTATGATAACCTGACTCAGGACTGACTCAGACAAAATATCAAAAAGGTGTGATTACCTGACTCAGACAGGAAGTGTTTCACCACACTGCTTGTCCCCAGTGGTGTTACATAATTCTTGTTTCCCTCTTTGTGCTGCAGACCTTCGATGTGACAGTCCAGTGGCTTAAGTAGGCCAGCTGACAGCAACTCTGTATAAAAACTGACCAAACAAATCATCAGAAACTGATACGTGGATGTTTGTTAACGTCAGAAATGATCAGGTGAGACGTACTTGCTGTGGGACTGAGCGTATGCAGCAGTGGCTGTAATGTACTGGGCTCCGAGGTCAGCGGAATGAGATGTAGGGTCAGGAGGACGGCTGGTAGACATCCTACCCCCTGGCACAGAGTAGATATACAGAGGGTTGGAAATCTGCACAAAGGCATGTCTATACTGAACTCCACTTATACACTTAAAGTGCAAAAAAACCCCAAACCAAACTCTTTTTGCTGTCTACATAAATTATTTAGGGATATATCTTTAGAATAGAATAGAATAGAATAGAATAGAATAAGAATTGATCCCTAAGGGGAAATTGCTTATTTGTTGAAAGCTACTCCAACTTAGGTAGTAAATACAAAGTTTGTAAAATATATATACCTAAGAGTGATAAGTTCACAATGACTAGATATAAACAAATAAATAACAAGCAGTCACATGCAATATAGAAATCAATAAATAACCTATAAATGACCACAGAAAAAAATGTAATCAATTAGCACAAACTTGGGCATTGTAAAGCCTGATGGCAACAGGCATCAGGCTTTACGCCCTCAGCCCCAGCATTCTGGCAGAGGGGGTTCCCCTCAGCAGACCCACGTCACACATATCGGTGTTCAGAGACTCATCCCTGTCGGGATGGGGAGGAACGTGTCTGTCTCAGGTGGTTGGAGCACAGTGGCCAGACCACATGCCTCTTCATATAAACGTGCTGGAGCTCCTCACGGTGCAGAAGGTGACTCAGTACTTTGCTTCTCTGCAGAAGGATCAGCACAACAAAGTGGCAGCAGCCCACATTAACCGCGGGAAGACGTGCGCTCCGCTCAGCTGTTAAACATCGCCAGACAGCCGCTGTGCTGGGCGCGCAGAAAGTACAGCGGCCACCGTAAGAAGGGCTTACAGTATTCAGTAATGCCGCATGAACCGATCGGTAGATTGTTGCGAGGGAACGCAAAAGTTTTGTGAGGTAACGCAAAAGAAAAAAAAAATTCCCCATGTCTCCTCGAGGCCTCCGTACTTCTTCGAGGTCAAGGTATGACAAAGTATCAGAAATGTAACAGCGCCTCCTGTCACATGGTCATTGACATTTATCCGAATTACAGACTGAATTCAACTGCTGTCGAACCCATGAGAAATATTTATCTGTAGGCTGATTCTATTAAACCCTTAACCTAATTAAGCTAAAATGGTTTGTGAACTGACCTGCACCCCTTGCCTTGTCCCACACCACCAACTGTGCTTTACTCTGCAGCTCTCTCTTCAACAGATATGCGCACAAGCTGCCTGTCAAGCCCGCTCCAACGACCAGAACCCGGGACATCACGTCGCAAGAATCCGGTTCCAGCACTACAGTTAAACTGGGTTATAAAACCAGGTCCTGCAGAGCTGCAGCAGGCAAAACAAAAGCTATTGCGCCATTTTGATGACCTCAAATCCGGCAAGAAACTTCAAAATAAATGTTGTCTTCCGGCAATCAGAAAAAGAGTGTCATGAAGTAAGTCTATGACACTGAGTCGTGTGACCAGCAGAGTTCAGAGATCAGCAGTGCAACTGGACAACATTTGAGTTATAACAGCTTCTTACCTGACAGAATTAAGTAAAGCAAGTGTATCCGGGTGGAAAAGGAACGGAACCGGTAAGCGAGTTAAACCAGTTAAATAAACTAGTAACAGGCTTCAAATATTTACTACTAACTATGTATAACTTTATAAGTTAATAAATCTGTAAAGACCAAGCTGTAAACCTATTAAAACGTAATCTTGTTCAAAACGGGCTTAAATTAAAAACGGGGGCTGAAAACAGGTTATAAACGTGTAATAAAGATGTATTGTAAATATTTACACCAGGTATAGTTTGATTTTAACATGGCTACTGGCTAAAATCAGACAGAAACAGAATCATCTTGTCTGTGGCAGGCGGTATGGCAGGCCGTTTTAACATAAATTCGGTTTCGTTTTATAATTCCAAAAATGCATTTTGACTAGACAAAACTGCATTTTGACTATCCGGAATGGTAATTAATATATCTGCATTGACATTCTGACTAGTAAGAATAATAATCCAAGATATCTGCAATTACGGTTTGACGAGTCAAAATTTCTGTCAAAATGTTTCAAAACGTCAAAATTCTGTTCCTCTGTGGAAATCTGTCCCCCCTGCGTCGGGAGCGCGCATTGCAGCCAGAGAGGGGGGGTCTGGCGGGTCTGACCGTTTTCACGGCGCTTCTGATCGATTTCTCGGTAAAAACAACTCATATAATCATGTCAAGGTAGTAACATTCATTTTAATCGGCTGCTGTTTAAAAAAGAAGCAATAACAAAATCGTTATTGCTAAGCCCGGTGGTCGGGGCACCGAAGCGGTCGACCACCGACCAGTAAACGCGGTGGATTTCAACTTGACTCTTACCTTGATGAATTCTACAAAGACATCCTCATCCTCCCAGGGGGTTGATATAGGTGTCCATATAGGTGAGCCAATATGAGCAACCCGCGCTGAGAGGAACTTCAGAGATCAAATGCTCGTGAAGCGGCCAACATGCAGAGGTTCCAGTGGTCTGTTCAATACATCAACTAGAAAACTATAAAAACTATGAACCCATCTTTCTTTCAGGAATAATTCTGCCCTGCCAGTGAAATGTTCACCGCAGAAGAGATGCTTGCAGTCCGGCTTTTATATGTATATATATTTGTGAATTTATAAGAAAAAAAAAAAATTCCCTTCTCACCCTCTGCGGGTGGTCTCTTTCATCCTCTGAGCTCGGGTCCTCTACCAGAGGCCTGGGAGC
>CAEGAE010070867.1:0-49664 GCA_903067095.1 Girardinus metallicus | reverse complement strand
TATATATATATATATATATATATATATATATATATAACATATATATATAACATATATATATAACATATATATATAACATATATATCTATAAATATATATTTTCTTTTTTCAATTTCTGGCATCAAGGAACTTACACACTAGCATTGATTTAACCATTTTCGGATATGGAGATCATTTATGACCAAATAGGCACTCTGCCATGCATAATTATCTGGGGAGGGAATATGTGTAAGAACTCAACTGCATGATGGAAAATGAGCTCAATTTCAGCTTCCATTTATTTAGCAATCAGGACAAATAGCTTTTCCGGGTTGAATTTCTCAGGAGAGATCAATAAAATCCCATCTGCTCAGTGTCTGAGTTGTATCTCTACTACTGCTCCATTCGAAGCGGCATGTTTGCCCCATCTGCATGCACATAAAATAAAATCATCTCCATCAAGTCAGTGGAGCTGCTAAAGCTCCACCTACCTGTAATACTCAATGAAAGCAGTCTGGTCTGCAATGGCTGCCAAGTCAATCTTGGACTTGTTGATGTCTGGCAGAGCCGTCAGCTCGCGGATAATGTTGTTGACCATTAGCTGCAGAAAGCGCAGAGCCTGGAGATACTCAAGCTTAGTGGCAAAGATCTCATCCAGTCTTTCTAGGTGCTGTGTAAGTCCAGCTTCCACGTTGCTTCGAGCTCCTTCAACCTAAACAAGCACAAAAATAAGTACATTTAAAAAATGTAGGTGAAAAGGTCATTACACAGCAAACAAGAAAGATGAAAGAGAAGACTGTAAAATAAAAGGAAAAATTTGAATCACACTAAAGCAGCTGCATCTCAAACAAAAATAAACTAGATCAAAATCATAATACAAACAGATAAAATACAATATAGGAGATACAAGCGCTTATATACATTACATATTTCCTTACCTATGTTTTACTGGAGTAAATAATGTCAGAAAGTAAAACTAATAATTCTTTGAAGACATGTTATTGCACAAGTCTTTGATTACAAGAGGAGATTTACAAGAAGCATAACTAAAAAGAGCAAACAGATTTGTTTTTGAATGAATACAAAGGAATTGAGCTATTGCTCTTTTAATTCACTGACAGATTTAAGACCTCTGGAAATAAAATACTAAAAATAAACGTGTCAATGCAGGAATCCTTTCTATGCAACATAAAGATATAATGTTTGTCTTAACAGCCATTTTCCTACATTAATGACAAAATGTGTCTTAAACAGGACATCAGAGTTTCTATGGTTACAATAGGAAAATGCACAGAGGCAGCTTAGTCTTATGCATCCTTCAGTTATGCCAGTTCTTCCTTAAATGCAAGGAACATAAGGAAATGTATCTGTTGTGGCCAAATGTATCTTTACTTCCAACACAAAGGCACATCTGCACTATAAACTTCAATTCTTTATTCTGTCTGTTGTACCACAAAGATGCATCAGTTCTAGAGATGCAACAAGAAACTGAATGGTGGCCAACTGTACCGAACAAAGGTACAGTTGACACGATTGCTGGTCAGAAACTAAAAATCTCTGTCAGTCAGTAAGCACCTCAATCTCAAAGAGGTTGCTTTAACAACAACACCCTTTGTTGTGGGAGCTGTTACTAAGGGAAGAATGCTCAGCTATGTATTTTCAGTACAAGTGAGATATTTTAAGCACATGTCAAAACAAAGCCTCAAAAACAAAAACTGCATTTCCTACTGAAGAATGTTGACATTGCTCTGTTTTATGTTTTGTAAGAGGCCATTTCAATCAGTGATGGTACATGCTGGCTTTAGAAATGCTGGCAGTCTTTTGAAGATCTTAAGTTGAGCGTCTACTCACCATAGAGAGAATACATGACTCCTATTTTGCTAGCTGTGGTTGTTATTTTTTTAAGAGTTTAAATAGTCACTTCTGCCTTGTTTTGATGATATTAAAATCCTGTTTTACTGCACAGTTAGATTTTAACTATGGGTGTTTTTGCCCAATAACCTGGAGTATTCCACTGTAGATGTAGATTTCCAATAATGCAAAGAACAACTATGTAATCTGGTCCTGTTTTTGTTTGTCATATTACTGTGAACACAGTAATATTTTCATTTTCCCCACAAAGTAGAAAACATTTAACTTTTCAATGTAAATTATTTTATTTTTAGAGAAGCCAGAATCAGATCAAATCTATATGAACAGATCAGATGTTTAGAAACAATCAGGAATCGGAAGTCAGCCACAAAATCTCTTATCAATACATCTCTAATTAACCCTCTAATTAAACATAGAGGAGTTGTGCACTGGAGGCCATCAAGTTGAGGTATATGATTCAGTCGATACTCAGCTCTGCTAGATTACAGTTTCTCACCAATTGGTATCAAGCCAGCAGGGGATCTTATATTTATTCTCATTTCCCTTGTTGGAATCTTTTCCTGAATAAATTTGAGTATACTTCCTCCATTTTTCTATATCCAGGTGCTCTCCTTTGTCTGCAATTCGCATCTGCTATTTTCGAACACCCACCATGTTTCTTTTCTGCTTTGTTCTGATGACAAATACAGAATATTTTTATGTTCACTTTTGAATGCTTTCTATTATCTGTGAATAACATGTATTCTTTTCAAAATTCTATCTTAACCAGTGTTTGTGCTTAGTAAAAGAAGTTAGCAGTTTGCTACACTTAATAAAACTGATATGACATATTTCTTGGATTTCATAAGCAAAAATGTTCAGATCCTTGAGAAATTTTAGAACAGGTTGATTATGAAGAGTATTTTCTGCTAATTTTATAAAATTTTTCAAATGTCCTTCTAGTTGGATTTACTCGCTGTGACCACCATGTCCCGTGTCCAGCTCATAACAAGTTCTCAGCAGCCTTCTGTCACATGTTCACTTATTTTAAAAAAGAATCATATGTGCAATAAAGTGTCAAGAGCAGCTGATGGCTGCCGGAGAGCAGGTATTTGTTCATTTCAGTATTCAAATTCAGTATTTGTGCGGGTACTGGTCTTTGTAAGGTCACACAGGAATTTATTCCAGTTTACTTTAATTTCATGTCTATAAAGCTCCATAAATAAGTTTAGCAAGATTTTTGTTAAAATTAACTTCACCAATGTCTGACTCAAGTAAACTTTCACTAATGTCTGAATAAAGTAGTTGAAGGGATTTGATGTGTCCCTGATATTACATAGAAAAGCGTCGGTAGACCTTCCCTTTAAATCACTGTAAACTTCACAACTGTATGGCTATTTGTATAAGAGATATCTTTGAGTGCTTTGACTATTATAAGCAAAAACTTGAAGAAATGTTTTACGTGTTAAAAAGAGCGTGTGTACAGGGTTTGTTAATAATCATGCAGTTAGATTAAATGTTAAACTCTACAGGATTTTTTTATCTTCAAAGACATAAAGAAAATAAACATCAAAGCAATTCAGTTGAGTTCTAAACTTTACAAAAAAAAATGATGCTTCGAAGTTATCCTGGACAGATGTTAGATTCTGCAACCCATCATCAGCGAGCAGAAGCTTCGAGTTCTTTCTTTGCGTTTTTTCACCATAACTTTTCATTTCTTTTACTCATTAGATAAACTTAGCCGAGACAGTTCAGTCCTTCACTATGAAACTGTATCTCAAGGAAGATAGTTTATCTGTCTCCTCAACACTGCAGAAACATCATAACCCTGATTAAGTTTTGCCGAGAGATGCCAAGAATGATTTCTAAGTAGGTCCACAGAAGAGTACTGATGTGGAGATGCTGCACAGATACAGGCCCTTCCTCTACTCAAGCAGTCCCAAAGGGTAGAGTGTTACGAATGCCAGTAACCTGCTTTCACTCCCCACCCCTATGTTCATCATCCCTCACAGTTCCTGCCAGAAAGCCTCGGATCTTATCCACACGCCTTCTGCCTGACTGTGAAAAATGGAATCCATCAGCGAGTTGCTGGGGGTGGTCCACATTTCCCTAATCTGGACTGCCCTGTCTCCCTTTAAAAATGGATTATAGCTCTTTTTTCCCACTCAGAAAAGCGGGTCATAAGGAAGATTCTCCATAGTGGACATGGCTGTAACTGATACTCAGCAGCTGCTTTGCCTAAATTACCAGTTTTAAACCCACGGCTCAACAGTGTCACTTTAATCCTTTTGTTATTTTTGGATGAGACATACAATATTTGCTCTAAAAATTAATCACAGAATTAATTTTGCGATTCAGGTTCGCAAAATTCTATTAAAAGACATTTAATAGAACACATTTATAAGGCAAAAAGTAGCAAAATTTGGTTGCAAAAATCACAAAGAAGCTTTTAACTTTAAAAGGAAGCAGCACGTAAAAGAGTGTGCATTCCCTTAAATTGGAAATGCACATTTCGATATAGTGTGATTGCAATGTTCTCTCACCTATTATTTCCTGGCAGCTGTGAAGAGCCCTTAATATTGCAAGCTGAACATGAGAAACAAGACTGAATTATAGAAAGCGTGTGAACAATCAAAGGCCCCGTTCAATAGCAAAAGGAGAATGGTCTGTATCTAATCTTTCTCACTATGAGATATCGCAGGCGGCCTGTCAATTTCATTATAGGAACACCCTTAAAAGCCACAAACAGCGTCAACGCTTATTAGAGAAAATCACTAGGTAAAGAACTGAGAAGCAGATATGAAAACAGAAAGGATGACTAACATTGGATTACTTCTTTACAATACATAAAAAATAAATTACCAAAATGCTTCGAAATAGATGAAAAAAAATGCTCAAACTAGTAAAAAAACAAAAAAAATAATTATCTTTTTACTCTAAATTGTAAGACTAAACACTACTAAAATCAGCTTCAGCTTTATAGGACAACTCGATGCCCAAGTCATCAGCTCTGTAAGTGGAGTAAGTTGCATCAGCCTACAATTTTGCACACAAGAAAGCCTTTGTATCTCTGGGGAGCATTAATTCTTCATATGCAGCCATGATATATATCATGCTTTAGGATTGAATCAATAAAAGAAACCTAAGAGGAAGTCGACTAAAAGGGTGCAGAACAATCAAAGTTGCATTCCACCTCTACAGTTATCGTCACACCAAGCACTGAATAATGTAGTTAAAAAGAACTTTCCCAAAATTGGCTTGCTGTGTTTTTCTTTTGTTTGTAAGAAATGTTATAACTATTATAATATTTTAAGGACCTTAAAGGGTATGTGTTATTTATTTATTTATTTTTTTACAAATTTACTTCTCAGTTATATTCAGGATTGTAGCTCACGGTAGTTATATTAATTGAGTGAAATGTAGAAATACGGAAGCAAAAAATGAAATAGAAAAAGAGCAAGGTCAAGGCAACAGACAATAAAGCTGAAAGTTGTTGAAAACTAATGATGTCATGTTTGGAGACCAAACTCAGACAACAATGTGCACCCAAAGCAAATGTGTACATAAAACCCAAAGCAAAGGTAGTAAAAGAAAAAAACCTCCAGCTTTTATTTGAGTTCATAAAATGAAGATTCAAATGATGATATGTCCAGTGAGGTGGATAGGGGCCTGAATAAAGAAACTGAGAGCAGTAGCTTGGAGACACAAACAATAATTTCAATACAAAGAAACTAGGATTGGTGGACACATGGAAATTAAAGCATGTTGTAAAGATGTTTTTTAACTGACAAACTTTATGCTCACAAACAACAGCTATGAACATCTTTTTGGAATATTTGTTTACTCATTTCTGATGCTATTTGTCCAAGCCACGTCATAACCTGTATCATGTTTTCCTTAATAAGTTTTTGGTTGTTCCTTCCCTTGAACTCAAGATACCAGCTGTGTCATAATTCAGGGGAAAAAGCATTTTGTACAAAAAGTGCTTTTTGTGAGTGAGGGAAAGTGTGTCTGCTTCACTTCCACGGAGGTCATCCACATTCTGCATAAGAGAATATCTGTAGCAAAAGTGCTCACTCAATCCTTTACCTGTCTTGCCAATAAGCAACCACTTTCCCACTTTTCCCTTTGACACCTTCCCATCATGATCAACTTTTTTATGAAGAAAACAGTATTTTCTGAGATTACTGGAAGAGACTTCCAGATGGTGCCATTACATGCTCTCTGTTGCTATCCATATATGGTAATAGGTTTCTCTTTTTAGTGAATTAAAAGTCTTTAGCTTCTGAAAAGTGCTTAAAGTCTACTTATCCACGTCAAAAAAACAGTGAAAAGCTGGATGTGCTTATTTATATTGCAGACTGTCAAAAATGTGTGTCCTTTAACAAAGCAAATAACATTAGAACAATGATAATCTCATATTCCCCTTTTCACACCCAGTTTAAAGTGTCATGCAAATCTAAATAATTTTGCCATTAATAGACAGAAATAACAATCTAATTCTGGGCGCTAATTTAATAAAAATGGTGATAAAATATGTGATATGTGAGCACTTTAAGTGGATATATGATACTGACATGTCCAAGAATACACACATGCACCATAGATAGTGGGACTGCAGGAGAAGGAAAGACGAGCGGCTTAGCATCCATTAATGCACAGCAGATGGGAGTTAATCCTCTTCTTTCTCATTGTGATTATTGCTTCTTGCGAGGCTGCTTTCTTACTCTCCTTCCTCTTTCCTATCCCTCCTGCCCCTAAGCCTCCCAAAATAACTTCCCTGAATACAGGTCAGGAGTTGCATGGAAATAATCCCCATTTACACATCCTCCGACAGAAGTCATCTAAATTCCCCAAGTGTGACAAAAACAGTGGATACATACCCACTGCAGTGAAGTGCTGCTCTAAACAGAGTGGGCTCTGTTGTTTACCGGCTGTAATGCCGTGCTTCCAACATGCCACACAGGGATCACGCATTTGCTGTTTTCTAAATTATTAATAATGAGAGAAGCATTCACAGCATATCTTGGAGATCATATTTTCTGTTATTGCCTGGTCAACTTCTTGATTTGTATTGCAGGTAGACAACCTGCTTTCCTAAACCAAACTATTTATGAAGCTGGCAAAGCATGAAATAGGAGTTAATTTTCACCTTGTATAACTGATTCTTTTACTCCCAAGTAAAAGCAAACACTTTTAGCATAGGTGATGTACTGATCTGGTCAACATGACATTTTCAATATTCATGATGTTGTAAATTGCAGAGGTTGGAGGGCTTCTCTCACCAGACTGTTGATACTATCCAGAGTGTGATTGGCATGGTAGAGGGAGTAGGTCAGCTGGTAGACCCCATCATTGGTCTCGCTGTTCCCATAGAAACCCACTCCTACAGCAGAACTGCACAATAGAGAATTTTAGAAAAGGAAATTATTTTATTTGTTGGCAGTGTTTCATTTTGTTACATTTAAACTACAAAGCAAACAGTGTAAATTTGGTCTAGCAAAACGGTAAATACACACCTTCGTGGCGCCTTTTCATCACAGTTTTGTGATGAATTTGAATTTTCCAAAAGAGTTTGTATCACTTGTCTCTTTGTACTTTGCAGACATATGGGCTAGGATCACACAAAACCTCAGCAGAATGGCAAACTGAATTTCATAATTTTCAATAGGATATCACTCTATCCATTATCCATGTGTTCTGTGCATTACAATTTAATTTTTCTTATCAAAAAATTCTCTTGCAGGAGTTAGTGATGGCTGAATCTGTGTCTGCATTCAAACTAGCAAGAGAGAAGGTACCTCAGTGAGATACACCCAATCCATTATTCTCACCTTCCTTGGTCTCCTGGAACTGAGTGCAAGCCTCCACAGTAGGGAGGATTAGACCAGTTGGTGAAACCCTACTTCAACTAACCTACACTAAAATGAGAAGTAATAACTTAAACATGTTTAATCTTTTAGACAAAACTTCTCCTTTCATTTCTATAATTTAAATGACATTAGGCATCACAGTTAGAATTGATGGAGGTTACTGAGATTTGCGCATAAAACAGAAAACCTGCTTCGTTTCTCTCTTTTAGTTCTAAAAAGGGTCACAGAGGGCAAATTAAGTACAGTCAAATATAACTCTCAATTGAAGTAGTCTGTATAAGTTCAGCTGCACGGTTGTGTTTAAAAAAAAAAATACTAAATTGAGTTTGGTTAAGAAGCCACACAACGTAGATGTGCTTTATGCTTTTCAAAGCTTCTGTGTTTGAGCTGATATGTGTTGGCCTTCACAATAAGCTCTTCATTAACCCTGCTGCCAAGATGACACATCAGCAACAATGAGGAGCACCTAATGACTCAGTAATGAAACAATAATGAGGCACACTGAACATCATGGGCTGTTTAGCCTCAAGGGAAGCATTAGGAATTTTGTGGCATTGCAAAAACTCTCCCTGTAGCAACCAGAGGATATAAAAGGAAAGGAAAGCAATAAAGAACCGGAACAAAGCACAGGGTATGTAGATGCCAAAATATTTTGTTGTGTGAACGAGTAAACAAGAAATTTTGTTTGTCTTGTATGCATGGAGCTAAACAACGCAGCCCCCAGTGGGAAAAAAAAAGTCTCCAAACTACATTAGAGGCAACTGAAACTAAATCAAGGGGGGATTGTTTTATATTAAATTTAATAACTAAATTGAATTTACCCCAATCATTTTGTAAGAAAAAACATTAAGGGATGTGCTTTGTCTATTATAGCTGTAAATCTAATAAAATATGCTGACTGTAAAGCTGTATGTAGTGAATAACACAAAAACAGAATGTGGGCTTTATAAAAGTAGAAAGACATATTCAGTATATCTAACAAACTTCCAACCATCTGGCAGCTGTAAAGTTAAGAGTTTTTAACATCTGGGGTATTCTCCTAACTTATTGATCTAGTCTCTTTCTATGTTTTTTTTTAATATTCCTATTTTTATGTGTATCTCCGTGCTACCATTTGCTGCTAGCTTGACTGTCATTACACCGGAACATCCCACGTGTTCTTACAAGGCCACTGACAACCAGATGACTGGTGCTGATCTGATAACACTATCAACCACAGGACCTTACGTAAGGAGGCACGTCCTTGTAAATTATACGTAATCAATTCTGTGAGGTCAAGTTGGAATCCAATAATCTACGATTATCTCAACAACATCAATTAATTTATTTGTGGAGTATTGTGTTCAGATGTAAGAGAAATCCTGCACAGTGTGCATTTCTTTAAAATAAAATCAAAACCGTACAAGATTTGTGCTACAATCAGAGCATATTCTACTGCAATTTTATAAAGTTCTTCTATTTGATCTAAGATGTAAAATTTTAACAACAGTCACCACAGCAAACATGACACAGTGAGGTCTAGAACAACCTTGCATAACAACATCATGCCCTCTTACTTAGCATTGCAGCCGGTCTCATGTGCTGTAGTAGTTGTTAGGTATAGATAAAGGGAGCTAACGAAGTTAAAACCCAGCACTGTCACAAGCTTAACTGGATCAGTGCGGCAATTAAATTAAGGTCTTTTTAGACCCTAAATTAAACCCAATTCTATTGGTTTAATTTAGGTGCCTTTCGACAATAAATCATATACAAATGTACATTCATATCTTCGATGCAACTCCAAAAGCTTCACACCTTTCCAAACTTTCGGAAATTACCCATAAAACCCAGCTATCTCATCTTGATTCCAATACTCTTCTTTTTTTTTTTCTCTTCAGTTAAGAGCCACAGAGTCATTACCAAATCACACAAGTCACACACCGATATCTTACCCAATTATTCTTATAATATGAAGGCATATTTAACAACAATTTTGCTAAATATGTCCTTTAGTATTGTTGAAAGATAGAACTGCTGCTTGTCATTGCAAAAATAATCCCTTAGTAAAATAATTGCCATAGCGTTAAGTTTTGTGCAGTCAGTTCCCAGAGAACAATAGATAACTAAGGATGTATTATTCAGAAGTGTGTGTTAATTTATTTGATGAAAGACTTTTATGCACATCCACTTTAGTGATCCAAGTTTAGCTTTGCTGTATAAATCTGAAAGTTTTTTGAGATTGCTATTGAAGCAAGGGTACATTGCAGGTGTATAATATAAAAGAAGATGAACACAGCCAGGTTGTCTTTGAGTTATATGGCTCTACAAAACCTGATGCTCCACTCAGAAGAAATAGTTAAAACGAAAATGTTTGCAAGATTTCTGTGTTATTTCAAGCATTGCACTAAGTGTCCTTTTACATAAAAAGGATGGAAGGTCTTCTTTATATGGTTTGATACTTTTTCCTGCTCAAAAGGTAGTGTATTCATTTATTAAAAGAGCTGATTGATATAAATAGTGGGTATCATGTTTCAATTTTTATGCTCTGAATTTTATTTATGTCTGTGAACGCTGCTAAATAAATAAAGCTCACTCACTCACTTTTACAGTGCTCTACGAGGACACATAGATTTGTCAGGGAACATTAGTGAACATACAGCATTATCAAATCTAAGGAACACAGCAAACAAGTCGGAGAGAAAGTTCTGGAAAGTTCTCTACCCTAAACTGACAGGTTGGGCAAGAAGAACAATAATCAGAGAAGCAGCAAATGCAGCCACTCTATTTCTAGAAGTGCCGCAAAGACCTACACGTTACTTGAGATCTGTTGAGATGAAAACTATTAGTCATGCATTGTATAAGTCTCAGTTTTATAGAACGTTGCCAAGAAGAAAGTCATTTTTCAAAGAGATGCTTGTTTTCTGCAAGAAACAACACATGTAGGGAACACAGTGAAACATGTGGAATGAGGTACTCTGGTCAGATAAGAGCAACTCTGAACTTCCTGGCTAACACGCAAAAGGCTATGCACGAACGAAAGCTAATGCTGCCCATTATTGTCCACACGTCATCCTAACTGGAAAACATGACGGTGGAAGCATCACAATGGTCTTTTAACAGCAGGTACAGGGAAGCTGGTCAAAGTTAAAGGGACAAATATGGGGCGATTCTGGAAGAAAACCTGTTAGAGGATATAAAATACTTCAGACTGCACTGTGAAAAAAACAACTTAATTTTTTTGGAATGAAAAACTATTTTCAATTGAAAAAACTAAGCGGGTCATAGAGGAACAATAAATTAAGCTGACTCGAACAATCAAGGTAGTTGCAATCCTAATCTGTACTTTCTGAGTTTTCAGCACTTATATCTTTAATTTGTAGGTCATTGCAACAGGTGATTCTCCTGACTTTTGTGTTTTTGTTGTGAAATGTGAGAAAACCAATCTTTGGAGATGACCTTTGAGTTCGAGGCTGAGAGTGCTACTTACTTACGGAGGTAAGATTTGCTCTTATTTAAACAGGTTTAAATAGTCTTGGAATTTCTTTTAAGAATAAATATTTGTATATTAGGTAAAACCACCAAACTAAAAGCCACATAACAGTAGGATATTGAGGGAATGCTTTTCACACTATACTTTTGCACAATTTGCAAGGCTCCTTTTTTTCTTTGGGTGCCAAATGTGCCTAATGATTGTTCTAGTTATGATATGAATGACGTACAGTAAGAAAACATAAAACAAAAATATAACAGTCTATTTATCCACTAAATGATTACCACAAAACAAATTTATAATCTGCATACAGGTTGTGGACCGTTTTATGCATCATTTTATCTAAAAGTGCTGTTACAAACTGAGACAGAGCAGAGTGCACTCTTACAGTGGGGATCTTTCTCAAAAAAGAAAGATTTTTGTAGCACAAAAAACTAAGCCATTAATCCTGCTTGATGGCACACCTGTCAGGAGATGACAAGCTGAGCACTGTGAGATTTTCAAGTAGTCTTGGCTGCTCTAATAGCACTCCCTACCCACATGGACCGACGTGCACAGAGCAACACATTCTGTGAGGTCGAGGAGTTTAAAACAACAGACGATACAAAGAAATATGAAGCAACTGCATCCAAGATCATCACAAAAAGCATTAAATTTAATGACGAAAACTGTAGACTTCATTACAACTGTTTACTGGATTTTTGTTCTCAGGCATCAATGACGATTTAAGAGACAATTAGATTTGAGGCATTAGTAAATGCTAATCCAGACAAAACCTATACTGACTGGTTCATCTGGTGACTGCATCGTTTAATTGACCGACATCCTCATCTTGGCGCAGATCTGGAAAAAGACCAAACCCAGTAGGATTATTTATATATTTTTACTTACCATATTATGAGACCTGTAATAACTGCGACCCACGTGACACAACAGGTGTCGGGCCGTTTGGTTTCTTCATCCAGGCTCCGACGGCAGCAGAATAAACACACCAAGTACACGGCCAGAGTTAGGAGGCTCAGACCGAGGCCAATAGCACCAACACAAGCCAAAACTATTAGAGACTGAGAATAGAAAGAAAACAAAAAAAAAAGACACCATCAGTGAAGTTAATGGCTGTTATGTGCTTTTTAAAAGTCTGAATCAAGTTTTTCAACAAATCTTATGTAAGTGCTGACCCCATCGACCTTGTGGTTGATTCATTGAATCAAAACAACCCCCCCAAGAGCAACAGCAGTCAAGTTCAAAGATGTTACTGAGGTTAGAGAGCCGACGTATCACGCTTGTCATCAACATTATTACTGCTGACTGTTGACCACAGAAAATTAACACCCCCCCCAAAAAAAGAAATAAAGCACAGCTCTTTGTCATCTTAGGGACAAAGAGCTATTTTTAAAACATCTTAAAAATAATCTCTGACTGTGGCTGAGAGAGAAGGAAGAAATGATCAGGACTGTTGGAGGAGAGGGTCATGTGACTTAATGTCTTTCCCTCAGTCTTGTGATTTCTGAATGTGCAAAGTATTTGAAGCTTGAAGGCTGAACACACACTAGGGGGAAGGGGGACACTGTTGCAGAAAATAAAGACACAGGAAATTATTCACTTGAAAAAGCCTTTTGTTAAAAAATAATAAAACAATGCACATGAAACACATTTTATTACTGGGATCATTTAAGGACTTGGAACTCATATTATTGTAGCACTCAGTTAGGTTCAAAGACATGACAAAAGCATGACCCTAATTGCACTTGCAAATAATTTGCTCTGCAAATATCAATGCTGAGAAGTTCAAAGTGGATGCCTGGCTGACTGACAAAATGATTTTACACCTTCATCTCTGGCTAATCATTACATTCGGATTCAGTTGGCACTGCAGCTAAATTTAAATTGGCGTAATATGTTGGTGGATTCTAACAAAACCACAAAAACAGGTTCCTGCACATATTTATGTCAAAATTATGTTTATTCAAACTCAGATCTATGGAAATCTATGGAAGGAAGGAGGGAGGGAAAGAAGGACGTGAGACAATGGATGAAGGAATACATTTTTTTCCAGGTATTATATGTACTTAACTTTCAAACTTTCCCAGACTGCACAGAATTGTTGAGCACATGATTGAATTCATGTGATGCTTAGACCTTTTTTCCCATTTTAATCCAGATTTTCTTTATGAAAAAGACCAAACATTTAAGTTTAAATGCACGAGCTTAAACCAACCCAAACAATGAGTAGAGGATAACTGGTCTCATCATAACTTCAGTCAATTCCAAACTGCTAATCCACTGTCTTGCTAATGGTTTAGTGGAGGTTACTGCGGATGAGCCAGAAGTGAGCCCATGAGAGGTTCAAACTGGTTGGATTTTCTGTCACAACTACTCAGTTCGGGCTCTTTACAACAGCAATGCTGCCTCTACTTGCTTCTCTAATTTTCCACTCAATTGTTTGGTAATTACACATGTTGACACTTCAATTTCCACTGCATGCCAGGCCCATAACAAGGGAACAGATGCATGACGGGGAGAGAGAAGGAAGATAAGCACTAAAGAACAACAACTGAACTGACATTAACCAGAAATATTGATCATCCACGGTGGCAAAAGGATGCTAGTATGAAACTGGCTTAAGTGTGTAAGCTTAGTTGAATTAAATCACAAAAGGCGACCACTGATTTATATGTTAATCAAAAAATGTTTTTCTCTGCCTTTTTTGTACGTTTCACAAAGATAACTTATAGTTGTGAGAGATACACAAGTTTCACAGGGATTGAGAAGGTGCTATGCTTTTTTAAAGCAACACAGATTTAAGAACCATAAGCTTATATAAAACAAGAAATGTTACTTTCATACCTGAAAAAAGAAGGCATATGACTGATTGGAGCAGAAAACTATACTTCTTGAAACAAAACAGCATCTAATTTTAGGTGCTATATGTATGCTTTGATTCTTAAAGTACTGAGATATTGCAGCATATTCCTGTATGGAAGCAAACATATCAGACAACAAGTTGAAATTGGAGTACAAAACAGATAAACACTGTTTTTTTTAAAATAAATAAAAATTAAATAACAAATATTTAACAATAAATATTTACATTTTTTGTGGATTGCAGATGGAAAATTGACTTCAACTGAGCATGACTTTTGCAATATTTGTTTCATTATAGCCCATTTTAACCACAGGAACTGAGCTCAATGATGGATTGTGTAAAGCAATTTATTTTATTTTCTGCAGTACAACTTTTGTTTAAAATGTCGATTTTAATACTTCACATCTGATTGGATATGAATGACAGGAATTTTTGGGGTGGTTGATATTCTCCAAAGCAGATGTTGGAAATGAAAATTGAGTAAAGAGAGAAGTTTAGATTTTAGAAATAATAAAAAAAAACTTGACAGAAATATGTATTGCTAATGTCCAGAATGTTAATTATAGATTGGCAGAACAAACTGTCATTTTATTAATTAAATATTAAGTTTGATATGCATGACTGCTAAACATAATTTCTCCTGTGGAAATAGAGCTATGAGAGTTTCTGATACTTGAACTGCGAGTGGCGTTAAATGTTAAAAATACATTTAAAAACAATTTAATTCGTTTAAGTTTGAGGATATTTGGCGAAAGGGTACAGAAGCACATCATAACCAACATTCCTAATACAAGTCATGAGTTATCATGTGAAAATGGCAGTACAGCATGATTTCCCCCTTCCTTAAATTAGGACCAAAAATCTAAAAGCGCTACACACACAAATCGTCGTGAGGGTAGATGAAAAGATGGAAAGTGTGTGTGAGACAGTCCTTTATTTCTCAACACAGCAGTATAAACCGCTCTCCACCTAAATATAGGCTGTCTGGATGCAACATTTACATATGAAAGTCGGTGTTCAGCAATAAAATACGTGCGCTTCTACGCACAAGTACAGTTACCAACCTGCTGATAGCTCGCTTCCTCCGGTCTGAAAGTGTTGTCGACCGACTGGAAAAGAAAATTGAAGTGTGGGAAATTGTGCAGCCAGTATGTCCACCACGGAGCCACATAATCAAGCCGGGCAATGGCCATTACTGCTTGAAGAGTCAATCCAACAAAGCTGTGAAACAAGTTTCTCTCTCTGGGACACTCAGATATTCCTTGGTTTGGGAAATAGGAGGGGGGGGGGGAGAAAAGAAAAACTAGGTTTGTTGAAAAGCTGTCGCAGAGAATTGGGAGGGAATTATTCTATTTGCTACAACTTTAAAAAGTGTAGATAAATATGTCTGAATCCTATTGCTGTCCCCATGGCTGCAAAACATCAATATAAACAGGATATTTACATCCTGAGATCGGGGGTTGTGTGAACCTGCCTCTTTGTCCGTAGAAGGCGTGACAACAACTTCAGTCCTGCGGCCGAGACGTCTTTACTCCCCTCGTAAAAAAAAACAGGAAGAAAACAGCAAACCAACCCTGCTAACATCTCGCCCTTTTAAAACGAAGAAAAAAAGTGAACTTCAGCCACAATTTAGAGAAAATTTAAAGCGATAAAAAATTTCACAACATCTTTATCAAGCTTTGTTCGCTTGGCCTGGACTGTTTTATCTCTCAATTGTGTCTTCACACTGGGGAAACTCGACTGAGCTCGTCTAAAAGCGAGTTATGAAAAGAAATGAAGCGTACTGCTCTAACCGGCCTGGAAAACTTTTGTCTGCAGGGAAACGTGCACAGATAAGTCTTACTGCTATTTATGACTTCTCCTGTTTATGTCTGACCTCTTGTGGACAATGAGGTGAACGGTAATGAGTATGTTAATGAGCTTCTGTATTTTTCGCAGTCTCATTGTCTTCACTTGCAGTTATATTTGGCCCAAAAGCCTTTGCGAGAAATTGAAATGAATTTTGAGCTCAGTGCTGTTGGCACGTTTGTCAGATCGTGGCGAGGTACAATAAACAATGCATAAATATGGTTTGGCACATGGCCTAATTCTTTAAGCCACTCTTCAAAGTAGGAAAGACAAGACAACATACCGGTACACTTCAATCGGATGTGTGTTATTCTTCAAGGAATGGCTGCAAGAAAACAGATACTTGCTGAATCCTGCCCCTATAGTCACAGCAGTAATTATACTGGAAATATGACTAACAAGTCACAAGGATCCAATTATATCTTGCTATGAAGTTAACTAAAAGAAAAGCCTTCAAAAAAAGCCTTTAGACAATATTTTTATTAGTGAATATTTTTTTATTACTAGTAAAAATAACATAAATCTATGTGTAATTAAATATATATATATTTCCATATATTCAAACATACAGCGACATTTGATACTGACAGAATGTTCCTGGGAGGATTGCAATTCACTCTTAACATGTTGCCCATTGTGATAAACCCTGAGTTAATATTATGGTTTTTGTTCCTATTTTCAGCCTCAAAGTCCTTGGAATAGCTTTGAAGGCTGCTGACAGAAAAAAAAAAAAAGGAGAAAGGAAAACTGAAACTGGTGCAATTACGATTGTGAAATAAATTGGTCTGGACACAGCAGGCAAACATGAATAAATTCAATATGCCTAATTAAAATAATTAAAATGTATTTCCTAAAACCAAAACAGTGATATACTTGTTGGAAAAAAACACAAAAAACGCAGGTGTTGAATATTTTACTTGTTGTTAAATTACTTTCTTGTTCGAGTTACCGGACGCTGCTTCACCTCTGTCATCGATGAATGTGTCTAAAGACCTGCATTGCATACAATACTGTCACTCTCTGAGCTAAAGTAAACAACCAAACAATGGAAATGTGCCAATTGAAACAGTCCATTGGCAGATAAAAGGGAAGATGGAAAATATGTTGCGGAAATTGTTCTCTGAGGAAAAGTTGTTTTATCTCAAATGGAACATAGGGTGGTTCGCTTTCAAGCTAAATCATCTATCTTGTGGCAACTGTTTTTATTATTGGGATGCTTTGATGCACCTCCACGGCCCGAATAGCTTGGAAGTGTGCTTTGGGGCTGAATACTAGTAGGTGACACTTGAAATGTGCCGCATGAATATGAATTTCTTTGACTGTGCTCTGCATGTACAAGTAGGTGAATTTGGTTCCAGATAAATCTCTTGTGATTCCCCTGCCATTCACTCTCAGTGTTGCAAGCAACTGAGTGGGATCAATGCAAAACAAAGGAAGGAAATTAATCAAGCCTCCTCTGCATGCGTATGTCCTCTGAAATGTGTGGCATTTGGATCAATTTTCCTCTTATTTTTTAAAGTTGTTTTTGCAGATAAACATGTAATTCCCACACATCACAGATTACATCAAGGACTATGTACCTTTAGCAAAGCACAGGGATGCCATAATGTTATACAAAGCACTGGATGTCTCCACATAACACTTATTAATACACTTTACGTGGACTATTTAAACTCTGCCTAAAAGCTTTTATAGAAGTGTCATAGCATAGAAGCCATGATATAAAAAGACTGTGTGGCACTGCATGTCATACAAGGAAGCACCGTGTGTGCTTTCAGATATTTACCTCCACCTGTGGATATGTTTTTAAAGTCATGCTAACTTTAATGAAATTAAATGTATGAATTTGAAGGAAACAATAAAAAATATTTAGAGAATCCCTCTCAATATTTTGTCATTTAGCAAATGAAAATTATTGACAAAATATTTTCTAAACAGGAATATTAAACTCCTATTAATGCTGAACCATTAGGTGGCAGCCCAACACTTTTCTGTTATGGGTCCAAGAACCCCTCACCCCCTTTTTCTACTCTGTTAATATCTGTGACGAAGTAGCCTATCATTAGACAGATCTCCTTTGTGCATAATGTTGGCAAAAGAGTCATAATCACAGTCTAATAAAGTTTCTGTTTTAATGAACAGCAGTTTATAGATCAGATCCTTTGCTTTCTTGGGCCTTTCATCAGAATCTCAGGGGATCAGCAATTTGGGTCATGATGTTACAGGAGATCCATATCAAAGAGCACTTTGAAGTCACGTTACTGCACAGTAAATGAAAAATAAAAAAAAAACTGTACTGAAGGAATTAAGCCATATAGTGGAAGATAAAACTGATGGTCAGTGCTACTCTGACAACTGTATGGAAATTGTGAACCAACTATTCCAGCAGGCTATGCTCAGTCTGCACTTAATTCTGCTGGAAGGATCCCATATGCCTAGCTCCAAATTCAAAAAGCAGAGTGCAAATATCATACAAACATGAATTACCTGTAATCCTTTAGCACCACATTCTTTAAGCTTCTTCACATCTTTTCACGTTACAACCACAACCTTTAATGCATTTCATTGGCTTTTAATGCGATAAACCCAAACAAAGCTGAACAACACTGTGAAATGGAAGCAGTAGGTCACATGGTTGTCTTCACCTTTTCTATCTGTGGAGTGAAATTATGGAACAAATTAGACATTCAATTCAGACTAATGATTTCATTCAGTTCAAAAGTGCACACAAGAAACATGTGTTCTGTAGACAGGAAGTCAGGTTACATTAGGTTGCAGAATATATTAATTATTAATATGTGTGTGTGAATGTGAATGTAGGCCTACACATTGTTTAAGTATAGAGCTTGGTAATGTACATTTCTATTGCAATCATTTATTAGCCAATTGGATATTTATTCCAATGTTGACAATGTGTATTTATACACTATACATATGGATGCAATTTAGTGATTCTATATCAATGCATATTAAGGATATTTTTTTGTATACAAAAACATGTAGTATGGCAATAAATTATGGGGTAGCGAGTGGATGGGAGTTAATAATTTTATACTTTTTCCTGCTCCTTTTTAGATATGACCTTCATAGATCTACTTCTTTTCATTTCCTCTTTTTTATTTATGTGTGTTTTTTTTTTTTTTTGTTATTCAAAATGTCGTTAGAAACAGATAACAAGCACACATTCATTCATTTTTCTAGAACAAATATCCAAACACTATTTCATACATGTGCAATCAACCTCCCGAGTCAACACTTTGTAGAGCCACCTTTTACTTCAACTATAGCTGCAAGTAGTAGGAATATGTGGCTTCCATTTTTGCACAGAGAAATTGTTGCTTAAAAATAGTTCAAACTCAGTTGGTTTGCGTGGATAGCATCTACCAACAGCTTTTTCATAATTCTTAAAAACAGATGCCTCAAGCTTTGACTTAGATTCTAACACATGTGCATGCTTTGATCTAAATCACTGTAGCTCTGGATTGTCATTCTGCTGGAAGGTGAACCTCCATCCCAGTCTCAAGTCGTTTGCAGCCTCTAAAAGGTTTTCTTCCAGTAGTGTCCTGTTTTGGTCCCCAAGCATCTTCATATTGTCTCTGACCAGATTCCCACTGCCTGCTGTGGAAAAGCATCCCCACTGCATGATGCCACCCCGACTTTTTTTAGGTTTAGGTTCCATGAAGCTGTTGGTTCACTGAGGTTCTCTATACTACTTTTGAGGCCTTCAGAGAACAGCTGTATGTGCGGAAAATAAATGTAAAAACTATTTAT
Organism: Girardinus metallicus; assembly: GCA_903067095.1. NCBI lineage: Eukaryota > Metazoa > Chordata > Actinopteri > Cyprinodontiformes > Poeciliidae > Girardinus > Girardinus metallicus. Next base: position 30,007 of record CAEGAE010070867.1, on the reverse strand, counting down.
TTTTATTGTAGTTTGTATAGGTATTCGGTAACATGACAAAAATGTGAAAATGTTCAATAGGTGAGATTGCGTTTTGAAGCCATCGTCATTTTTTGCAGTTGTACAGATGAAGTTTTCTGCTCATCACATGCTGTAGTGTACTTAACCAGCGCTGGATTTACCTCCTGATTGACCGTCTCCATAACAAACACTGAGATGATTGGTTTATTCAAAAGTGTATTGAGCGGCCTTGTGCCCTATCACTAACTTCCTACACTGCTGGGATTCTTCCAAGTCTTCATGGTTCAGTGAACATGGAAAATGCCTCGTCTTGGACTTCTCCTTCCTCATGTGGTTATTGCTTTTTTTAGGATTTGTGACTCAAATCCTCTTGCTCTATTTTTGAGTGATTTATACATGAATGAAGATTTATGCCTGAGAGCTTGGCGCGCCGGTATTATCCAATCAAACCGAGGCTGCTCAGAGGCTCCTGAGATTGCATTAAAGTGCAATATCAATGTTGCAATCCTGTGGTTATTGCCACTTTGAGATGCCTGTGGTCCCTCTGATACCATAGCCACATGTAATAATTGTGTCTGTTGAGATAGTATTTCAAAGGAGATTGCTGAAGTGACAGAGTGAAAAGTGACCTTGTTTAATTTGCATTATCAGTGATTGGATGGAAAGGAAAAGGGTAGGAATGCATACTGATGACATCAAAATTGTAAAGGCTGAAAAATCAAATTCTGCAACAAAGTAGCTCATGATCATTTATTTTAATTTTATTTTTCATTAAATTAAATTGATTTAATGTAATGCTGCACCAGTTCTAGGTGTTCAAAATGTCATTTTATCTTTTGGTCTAGACTTTTTGCTGTCTGTGCAAAATCTTACAAAAATGCGCCAAGAAATTAAAAGAGAATTCTTTGGAATTTTTAAAGCTTAAATACGAGTAAGTAGGAGACAAAAACATTTCACCTTTTTTTATTTTTGCTGCCAACACAAGCTTTCAATATAAAATTGTTTTTCAGGTATATTTTAAACAAGGGTTGATTTTCTAATTCCAAACTGTCTGGTTTAAATATCAAAAGACAAATTTACTGACTGGTCGTAAAACACAACTTTCATTCTTAGCCATTATTTGATGTTGGTGTCCAGCGCTACCAGAGCTATTCCGCACAGATGATTTTTTTTTGAGAGGAGAAAAACCTGAACTGACATCAGCACCCCCCCTCCCATCTCCTCACTGGGAAGTGGCTTTCTTGCTCGCAATTTATCCAATTACGGATTTACAGCAGTGCAAAGTCGACCATACGATACAGCCTAAGTCTATTTTTCAGCCTTTGGAGCAAATCCAATCATTCCAAATGGTTGCTGATGGTAATAATTGCAACAGCATTCCATTGATCTAGTGAGTCCATGGAGTGGAAACAAACAAAGCTGAAGGGGACACGCTCTTTGCATGTAAAAATATTTAGTTCGTTTATTGGGCCTTCATGAAAATATAATATAGGGGCATTAGGAAACAGGGCTTAATTCTTTGTTCCTGAAAAAAAAAAAAAAATCCAATGTGTTGACCTTATTTGCTTTATTAAGTCTTTCACTCTAGTAAATGTGAAGACTGACCCGGATCTCTGAATTTAAAAAGGATCAAGCTGGAAGATTTGGGAAATTACACAAACGGATCACATCCAATTGTATGCTACTTCTATTCCACACAATATGCTCTCAGGTAATTACCAACAGAAAACACCAATAAGACTGCTTTTAAATATCAATTTCACCACTTTATAAATCACCTCAGAAGCACTTGTAAAAAACCATCCTTTGTTAAAAATAGTAAATGATACTTCACAACCATCTGTGAAGGGTTTATTTGTTTCCACTTATTAGTTTATGGCCAGTAAAGACTTTACCAGTTTGTCAGCGACAATAAAATAGAAGATGTTAGTTCAGCTTAGAAAGCTTTATTTTATTTTTCCATTTATTTATTCATTCTTGTAATTTCTTATTTATATACTACATCTATTTCTATGCATTCACACATTACATTAACCTTATGTATTGCTGTAAAGCTTTTCATCGTTCAGTTTATCATGATGTTGTGAGGCATTTCATTACTCTTGTTTTATATTGTTTGTCTGGTAGTGAAACATGTTTAAAAAAAAGCCTTTTGAAAAAGATTTTGCCGTCAAAACTACTCTGTTTATTTCAGTTCTGTTATGTTTTTTTTAAGAGTATTGCTCTATGGAAACAAACATCGTTAACATGCTGTTAGTTCTCTTGAATTCAACTTCAAGCTTTTTACATCTGTAAAAGTTTTAAAGCCCTTTCAAATTGAAGCAATATGACAGGTTTTTCTTCACTGTTTTATTTCACATATTTACCTATTAATCAAAGTGAAGTGAAAGTAATGCTTTTTCTAAAGTTTTAAACTTATGTGATCATTTGTTACTTGCTACCTAAAAGCAAGATTATGCTGAAATAGCTTGTATGTCTTAATCTGTTTTCTTTTATTGAGAATTCACAAATAAATCTTTTAAATAATTTGCTGAGTATGTTGAAAGTTATGACAGCTGTTGTGTGCACTTTTTTCAGTTTTTTTTTTTTCGTTTTTCCTTTTTGAAAACAAATGTCAATCGTTCACATTCGTCTTACTTACTGTACAAAGACACTTACACGGTTGATTAAAAAACATGTCTGCATAGACAGCCCCCTCACAGCTTATTTGTAAAGCTGATTGGAGAACTGCTAATGGAAAGACAGAAGGAAATTGCCACTCATGAAAATAAAGCGCAGCGAGATTTCTGGCAAAAGCGCTACCCTTGTTGACACTGGTAATGAGTCCACTTCCGAGAAACCGGCCAAGCATCATGCATGGCTGACCGGTGAGGACTTAAACAGATATCACCCTCATCCTTATGTCAGTGATGCCTCTTAAGCTCAGCTGTTTTGTTCCATATTGTCGCCAAAGAGATCCTTCAGGCCTGGCATCCTCCACTAAATAGGCTTACACTCTGAAGTTAAATCAGACAAGAGTACAAATGGGAACATTTTGGCTCGACATGGTGATGCATTTCAAACAGTGGACAAGCATTACACATAATGGCTCCTAGTAAGGATTAGGTTTCAGATTTCTTCTTATATTAAGTGCCCTGTCTGAGTGACAGATAGGAAAGCATGAGAAAGTGGGTTGTGGTCCATGTTATAAAAAAACATAGTCGCAACTCATTGTAGAGAATGCAGTGTGAGAGTAAACATACTCAGATATGAATGAGGGCAGATGCCATGTGTTGAAACGAGTGATTGGGAACTGTGGATATGAATTATTCCATGGTAGATATGTGCTCTCAAAACTGCTGACATACTTCAATGAGCCTAATCTTTGAATTTTAAGTAGTTTTTGTCTTTGTTTAAAGCACAATGCATTGTATAATTTGTAAAGCTAAGAACCCAAATCAATGGAGTGTAAAGTCAGTAGGTAATTAGACAGATAGGGATTCTGGCAGAATAATGTCCAATTGTTTGCAGGATGTGGAGGGACTCTATGAAGCTGAAGTCAAATGAATGGATAAAAGCAATGTCATTTTAAGGAAATCTATTTTCATATTTTAAAACAATACAGTAATGTCCCAGGTGGCAAATTATAATTTGAGGGGTTTTTTTCCCCCTTTTCTCACTAAAAGGTTGTAGCTTTTATTTGCCCAAGATAGAGAGAGAGAGAGAGAAAGAGAGCGAGCGAGAGAGAGCGAGAGAGAGAGACTGATTTCATTTCAGCTAGATGTCCTGTTTTTGTCTCTGGAGTTGCAATTTAGATTTAGAAGGGGGGGCTGCAATCAAAAAGAGGTGGTAATCAATTTATCTTGTTTATGTGCGAACGTGCATCTACAGCTGCAGAGAAGAGACACAATGCTGCTGGCAAATGCGAACAGCATGTGATAGCCGGTCTGCTTTTCCTCACTGATGCACAGGCACCACTCGTGCTCTTCACATCCCTCTGCTTCTTTTATTGCAAGTTGTAGACTTTTATTTCGTCTTTTGCCTTTACCATCCATCATAGCCATAATTAATTTGCCATGCTTAAATGTATCTATTATATAAAGTGAGCAAAGTTTACGGTTTTTATCTTGAGCCTTCTGTGTTAACTACCTGTTAACACTTGCATTTTATGTGCATTCCTTTTCGTTAGAGGTGATTCATTTCTGTAAAGCAGGCAACACTAATCAGAATGGGTTTTTTTTTATAACACTTTGAGGACACTTGAGCTAATTAGGTCTTCATTAGTTTCAAACAACAGAATTGTTTCCTGTTTTTTGACAGGCACTGCACACAGGAAACCCATAGCACCATGATCGTGTGCACTGGCAGGTTTTGATATGTGAGTTATCGCTCACTCCCTTGATTGCCATTGTGTATGGTGTGCACTATGTACAGCTTTTTCTTTTTTTTCGTCCATCTTGTCATATCGAGACAGCGAGAAGAGCTTTCATGCAAGAGACTTAAGTCACAGTTACCACAACGCAAACAACTCAAACTGGAGGGTAAACTCAAAACTTTTGTAAACCCAAAAGGATGGACGTGACAGGGGGCGGCGTTTATGCTGGAACCACCAGTGATCTTGTAAATGAGAGAGTGAAGACAGATAGGCATACAGTCAAGAGTTAGTTTTCACCTTGAGCACACCATCAGTCTTCTTGACTAATTGAGCCTGTACATTGGGGTTAAAGCACTAGTGCTTGACAGAGTAGAACATAGTATGTCTGGCATGCAGCTAAAAGATCAATCAGTAAATCACTTTACTATATGCAGCGTGTCAGGGAACCATAGATGGCTTTTCTGCACTTGTGGGGCTGGGCAATGCTTTAACACCTACAGTAAAACTTAAACAGAAACAGATAATTAAAACCTTGAAAAGCTGATTCTCTACACTTCAAAACAAATATGAAATAATGTGTTGATTTAATCACTTGTTTGACCTGAATTAATTGAGCCGTAATGAGTTCAAATGCTGGATGGACATGTTTTCTGGAAGATATGTTGTGGAGAACAAAACCTGTTGTGCTGGCAGCCGGCGCAGCATCAGTCTCCACAGTGAGCAAAGTTTGAGGTTACACTATGAGCCCCAAGTCTGCAATTAATTCCTGCAACTGTCTGGCAGATGAGCTGTGCAGCAAGTGAGAGGACGCTTCTTCCATCTTAACAGCTGTATGTAAAACGGATGTAGCAAGCAAACAGCTGGAGAATGAATTCTCATTAAAGATTTCACAGCAATGTGTCACACGGCTTTATATATTTCTCTAAAAGATCGTCGTGCTGCTTGTTTACTCTGTTGGGCTTGATCACACTGCTGATGTCCAGTCTAATATGACGGGCCAAGCTAAAACTGTGATAAGCCGTCAGAGGAAGTAAAATGGAGAGACAATAATGTGAGTCCCAGATGTCAGGCATCCCTTTTCCGCCTCTCATTAGAGCAGCTGTGTGGTCCATGCTGGGACAGATTAGGGCAGCCGTTTTACACACAGCAGATAAACTGGACAGTGGAATAGGCAGGCTGCCCGCAGACTGTGGTTTGGGAAGGGTAGATGTAGATTACTGTGTGTGAGGATGAGATTGGGCAAACTGATTTTCATTTAATGGCCAGCTGTGTGATGTGGACTCATGTGGGCCCATCTAAAAGCACTGGCTTCTACCCACGGTGGAAGGAGTTAGGGATGGAGGGCTAGGTCTAGGATGAGAATGTCCGCACTCAGCCTGAAGGGATAATTAACTGTGGTGTGTCTCAAGCTGACTTGTATTGGAAGATTAGGAGAGTGGGTGGGAGCCTCCTTTTGGAGAGAGGAAATTATTCCACTATAAAATATGCCTCTGGCTTCTTAGCTTCACCACATAAAGATTTGATTTTGATCGATAAAAATTCATACAGATTTACTTGCAGTGGAAAAAGTAGTTAACATTAAATTTAATTATTAAACAAAAAGCACCAATAATTTACTGTAAGCTTTGCTCGGGTTACCTGATCGCACTATCAAGTTAATGGAATCACCAAAAATAAACTGGAAACTTGCTGAAACACCAGAGAGGCAGGTTTCACCTCATAGAGAGAGCGCTGATCCAAAACCAATAAATTCTAAATAGGCTGCAATTTTCGGCTCCCGACAAGCCAAATACCTTAACAATCACCTTTTAAGTTTTATGTTCAAACAAGAAAAAGTTTTTAAGTTTTTGACCATCATGAGAAGTCTGCTTGAACGAGATAAGGTGAGGCTTTGAAATTAATTAGTACTATAGCGAAGTCAAGCAGTGGAAACATCATACTCTGAATTTGCTTTGCTGCTCATGGTGCACTGCAGAAAGCAGACAAAAACTTCAAGGAGTTTTAAACTATATTTTGTGTTCCAATGTGACACAAATGAACTCATGTGTGCCTCCCAAACACACACCAAGACTGGTTTTGGTGAGTTTACATCACTGTCAGTAAACTCACCAATGGTTACAAAAGCATGAGGCGGTTTATCAGTCGAGAATGTGTTCATCTGAGTCTGTACTTAGGAGGATTAGAGAATTCCAACATTTATGCAAACTCGTTTTAAAAGTTCAGCAAAGATGTGTGCTGTCTCGTATTTTTACATTAAAAAAGAAAAGTTCAAACAAACTCATAAAACACAGATGCGAGGACATTCAATGTCAGGGTGAGTGTATGTAAACTTTTGAATCAGCAGTATAATTTTTACCCAGATTTGACAAGCAGCAGCAGAAATGTTTTCTGTTATTTCTGATCCCCAATTCACATCAGGTTAAAGAACCATAATCCTGTTTGTTTGCTTAACTTGGGAAGGTTTTACCTGACTTGCATCTGCTCAGATTACCTTCCCCAAAATATGAATTTGATCTATTTGCATACATCAGATTAAGCCATTAGACCAATTCTAATGGCCTACTCGGACCATTAAACTTGTCTTCGTAATACTTTATGACCAGAACAAGTGCAGAAAGTCATAAACTTCCATCAGGTATGCAATATAATACCCTCACAGTCTAATTATGAGTGCAGTAGAATAAAATATTCACTTTAACAATGTAATCTACAAAAAACAAACACAAAAATTGTTTTAACAACACAATCTAATCTAAATTAACAAACCTCTATATGTGTAATTAGCATAAATTAACTTGACAAGCTAACTCTTGTTTACTAATGAACTAACATATGATCCTCCGATGCTTAAAGCAATTTAGACAATTAGGGTTTGCATACTTGCGTACTGTACTGGCAGTTGGTATTGAATCAGTCAGGAGAAAATAAAAAGTAATTTATTCTTCTCTCCAAAATGAAGAAGAAAAAAAAGAACCTTTTTACAGCTGTTAGCATGAACATAACTCAGTGAAGGAGAAAGTCAAGTCGCCAATACTAGTAAAACTGATCAAAAATGTCCTATTTTTGTAAGTAGTTACATTCTTAACCTTAGAAAACGTTGCAGACAAAGAACTTCACAGGTAAACACGAGGCATCTTTGAATGAAAGTGTATTAAAGGATTTTATAGACCAATAAAAGAGGCAATAAAAAGTGAACTCAGTCAAGTACTGATAGCAGAGGCAGAATGTCTTCCATAAATCTAAATATAAAAACATTAGGCTGGTAAGAGGAACTTGTTAGCCACCTGGAACAATTAGAAGTTATGAAGAAGAGACACTCATAAACCGTTTTTAAGAAAACTAACAATATATTTTTTTTTAATCTGGATTCATCCTTTTTAAATGTATCGTATCAATTTTCTGGGATATTTGTCTTCTTTTCTTGGGGTTGCAGCTGATTTTAGAGGGCTTGGTCACTCCACTCCACAACTCAATTGTTTTCTGTAAGCTGTAAGGGGTAAGAGCTTCCATCATTCAGCAGACATTCCACAACAGTGCACCTAAAAATCTATATCCAGACTATACCCACACTTGCACACGCAAACATTTAGAAATATAAATAAAGTTTGATTCTTTTAATACTGTAATTTCCTTCATCTGCAGCTTGACTGAAAGATTGATATTTTAGGCTCATTCTCTTTGTGAATCATGCATTCACATGCAGAGCAGCATAGAGCAGAGTTACATACATTGTATCTTTTAGAGTTAGGCATAACTGACTTAATACTTCACTAATTCAATATAAGAAGTGAAAGAGATAAATTTATTACAGAAAGCGTAATGTGTTCAGAGCATTTATTTCAGTTAATTTTCGAAGGTTAACACTAACATCAGTTTCTCAGAAGATTATATTATATTCGACCATTTAAACCACAAGTAAGATTTTAAGGCAGAAATCTCATCCTAATTATGAACTGTACAGTATACGCATTCAATACTTGGTCGGACCTCTTTCTATATGAATAACTAAATAACTGTGTAGCAGCATGAAGGTGAGCAGCCTGTGGGACAGATGAGATGTTAAGGGAATCCAGACTGATTTATTAGCTTGGCTGCATTGTTTGGTATGGTACCTGTCATACTTTCCTATGGGCTTTAGGTCAGATGGGTTTGCTGACCAATGAGGCCAAGAACTGCTGGTCATTACAACAGTTTTTGGTGCTTTTGGGAGTCTCAATAATGTCAAGTGTCACTGGATGATCAAATCAAAATCTCCATAAAGTTTGTAAAAAGGGGAAAACATGAAGTGCTGACTTAGTAAAACACAGTGGATAAACAAAAACAGATGACAAACAAAATCATCACTGATTTAGTTTGTCATCTGGATTGCATTCTATGGATTTCCACATTTGTTCTGGAGTCAGGAAACTTGATTTCCAAATGAAATGCAAATTTAAGTCTCTGCTGAAAAGAGGACTGTAGCCAATATAAAATGCATCTGATTTAATGTACTGGGTACATCTGTGTGGTGGATTTCGTAAAACTTACTTTCTCCAGAACTCAAATTCTATAATTGGCTTTGTTTAACAAACCACACACAGATGCTGTTATTCTCTTTGTAGACACCTGTTTCCATCACAACTAATCCTTTCCCTCAACTTTCCATAAATGTACTTGTATATAGCACTTTATGAACATCCAACATCTTTAGCAATGATCTTTTGTGGCTTACCTTCCTTGAGAAGGATTTTAATGTCCACCGGACAACTCTTAACTCACTGCTATACACATTATTGTGTTGGCAACAGCATGAGCTTCATGTTTTTTTTTTGTTGTTGTTGTTGTTTTGTTTGTATTTAAAACCTTTTTTTAAAAATATATATTTTTGATCTTTTTTTGGCATATGACAGTGACCTGACCAGCTCACTGTCATATGGAAGCCATGAATTTCACCACCAGGTGCTTATTAGACCGTACAATATGACAATGGTTAAATAGTTTTATTTCAATAGATAATTTAAAATAAGAAAGACTAAAAACCCATATCTAACCATTTCTTTTAAAAACAAAAATACAATATTTACCAAAGATGGCCAGGGTATTTTTTGTTGTTGCTGCGAATAAGACTTTTGTAAACCTCTAGTTTCAACTGTTTCTATTTTCCTTTTTTGGCATTACATAATGTTTTCTGATATACCAAAAATGCAAAAGCAAAGGTTTCTCACTGTTGTAACTGTGATAGAAAAGAAACATCACAGAGTCAGCTGGGTGATATTAACACCACTGGTTAGAATGATGTGCAACATTCCCCGCCTGCCACTTTACAAATGCATGCCATTTCCACTGTGACTCCCTCTGAGGCACATCGGAGATGGATCAACCTCAACCCCCATTCTGTTACTGAACTCTCACACAAAACACCAGTCTGACTAAAACATATTGGATCCTGCTCGATATGGTCTATGCGAAAAGATCTACGGACAGAATAGTTTTAAAAAATTGCTACTTTTCACACGGAATTTTAAACACAGCACAACAATATCAGCAAAAAGATGGAGCTTTGGTAACAATTTCCTTCAATCAAACCAAAGAAATGTTTCTTATTAAAGATCGTACATGGCTGTCTGCAACCCTTTGTCTTGAGATTGCGTTATCTCTTTAAAATACAACAAACACTTTGTCTTCATCTATAAAAACATTTTATCACTACTAAAAAAAATCTATTAAATGGCCTTTTCTATACCCATCTTCATTTATATATTTGCTGGCATGCCAACAAAGAAAACAAGACAGTCCTTTTGGAGCAAATTGCTTCAAGTTAGTTTGACAACTATTATATTTGACAATCTCTTAAAGGTGATTCACTCTTCACATCCCACCCATCTTCATTTTTAACATCTCATGAGTGCTATGTTCAGTACATTACTGCCTGCCACCAGGTGGTGGACGACTGTCAGTACAGAGTGACACTCTCTTGACCAGACCGATTCCTTCTGGTGTCAAACCTTCCGGGTCTTCCCAAGGGAGCGGGGATGGTGGGGTACTATGCAAAGAATTGCTGTAGGTGGAGGAGTCTTGCAGTACCTCTGCTCATTTTGATTAATGGACCTCTCTCTGCCCCTGAGTGAGCAATTATCAGAGGGTAGGCAAAGTCGTTCATCACTGTAACCAAGCAGCAGGTTTCCACCACTGTCGAAAGTTATACCTGCAGGGCAAAGTGTCTACCTCATGCGATACCTCTTTTCCTCCTCCTCAACCTCCTACTTCTCCTCAGCAGCCATGCAACTGCTCCTTGTTTGACCACCAGGATTTGTTGACAGAAGGTCAGACAGGTAGATGCTTAAAGGTGCTGTGCTGCACCCTCCATGCTGTTTACGGGCAGATCAGATTTCCCAAAGGTAATGTAGTAGCTGCTGTCTTTATTCCCTCACCTTTATGAAATCCAGGCATGCTTGTTTTTTGTGAGGTCCTCTGAGTCCTGGTGCAATGTCCCTAAAATTTAGCCTGCAATATGATAGAAATGTGCAAATATTGTTTGCTGTTTGTTTTACATGGAGCTCCTTGCAAAAGTACTCACACACTTCAAACTAATTTGTATTTTATCACATCACAACCCCAAACTGGACTTAATACAAGGGAATCCTGGGGAAATAAAATTGTTAAAGGCTGAAAAACCTTTAACAGACAAGAACATATAGCCAGAGATACAATGGGAAGTTGAGCTCTCTAAGCATTGCTGCATGTGCCATGGGGAGGCATACAACAATATGAATTTCTGTGAATTACAATGGCTTCTCCTTGCCAACTATTGGTGTACCTAATGCATGCAAACGCATCAGATATCAGGTAAATACAGGACAGCTGAGATTTTTGTCTGATGACAAGTGTGAACTCAAAAAAACAAAAATACTGAACCGAAATCAAGAGTTGTTTCAACATAGTATTATATTAAGGGTTTAAGATTTATTCTTAAAACTATTTTACTTCCATCCAAGTCTTTTTCACTTGAACTGGACAGGATGAATATCATATGAGAATAAAAAGTGATTTTTCAAAGCCTCATTTTTACATTACAAAATTTGATATTTTAATAGGTGCGTGAACACCTATTAAATCCAGGAGGCCAAAAGCCAAAAGACTCTGAAGAAATAATGAAATTAATTCATTGATGTAATCTGACTGAGTTTTTTTTTCGTTTTTGTCCTATCTGATCAACCTGAATCCTTTAATCATGCACATTCCGCTTTTTAAACGTCATTAACTGTTTTTGTTATTTTACACCCTCCGCAGGGCTTTCAGCTTTTCCTGTTACGACAATTCAGTACTCAAGGTAATGTGCTTGATGTGCAGTTGAGAGCTGGGAGGGCATGTTCTAACAGAAAATGGCAGTAATAGGACAGGTTGATTGCTGGACCAATCTCAGTACTGTCATTTCTGTTACACACCTGTAATCCCTTTGTGCAGTTTTAAAAATGCAATTAGCAAAATTGTTGCTTTTCCCAGAGACCAACAATTTTCCTAAATCAATCGGTCAATTACCAGGTTGTCTTCAGGTTGACCCCATCGGCTAATGGCTTTTGGGGAGAGGCCAGAATCTGATTTTGTTTTAACAGGGCCTAATGGGCTGTCAACCCATATATTATGAATGCAGACCAACAGCACACACATCGTTCCACCAGACTATTAGGCTTCGGTTCTATTCATTGATTTCACTCTTTACTTTTAGCTAACGATTTCACCCTCCTTTTTATGCATGCTGTTCAATCAGTTAAATACTCCATTGTTGGAAGAGCACTGGAGATGCATTTGAAGTACAGAGATTTTTGTTTGACTGTGCTGTTATTAAATTGCTGTGTGCAATGAATCAAAATGAGCAATTGCATTGTCGTAGTTTTGTTCTATCCACCTGAGAGGGCGAAGAGGAAGAGGAGGAGGAGAGCTGGGCTTTGGAGGCTGGCTTTGTTTCAGCTCTGCCCTGTTTTGAATTCTAAGTGGTTCCAAAAAGATTATATCATGTTTTTGGACTTTTTTGGGTTTTTTTTTTTTTTCATCTGTATAAACACTCTCTATACAAACTACTAGGCGATGCATACGCTTCAAGTATTTGAAAGTAAACTGTAGTTTCTAGTCAAGTGAGGGAAAGCTATCACAGGTAGATCTAGGTGAGACATCTGCAGCCCTGAAAATGGTGAAATCAGTGTGCTGCCACCATGTCCCTCTCCATCTCACACTCTCCCCAGTATCTCACCGTCTGAATCTTCTGCCATTCCCTTGCCCTCTTTTTTTCCCGCGATCTTAGACGGCCTTCTCCATCAGAAGCTCACATCTTTATATCAGTCCAATTTTCACATGGTGGGATAGAAAATGAGCGGGAGGACTGGGTTGCAGGATAAGATGGAGGTTTCTGAGTGGTCAAAAAATAAAAATCCAATTTAAAATAAAAAAAAAGAAAAACATACACTCTTCCCCATCCTTTTTAAGTCTTACCTATACATCTCCAGAGTCTAAAAATCCAACACGCTACAGGAAAGCACCATCTTCCGACCCATCTCCACTCTCTGACAGATAATTTAACTTTTAAAGCCATTTGTTAAGCGGGTGGTTATTATATAGGGGATATGTGCTCAAAAATACAAAGAATTCCAAAAGCGAAGCCTTTAAATAACTAAACAATATCAAGGATGAAAATAAGAAAACAATGCCTCAAGGGCTTTCGGCTGCTTTTGTTTTTCCAATTTTTTTTTCTTTGTAATAGTTTGATTTGGACATAAAGGAAGCAAAAAAAAAAAAAAAAGAAACCTCAGACAGTCTCACTTGAGATCACCTTTGATGTGGTAAGTCTTGTGCATCTTTAATCCTAAAGGAGCCCTCTCTCTGCAGTAATTTTAATATCCCTGTCACAGATGAGCTCATTCTATTTCTCTGCGGGGAGAACAATGTATATCACACAAAGCAATGTCTATCTAAACTGTCAGGCGAGTGAGGGTGTTGACAAGTGAGGAGAGGATATGCTGTTTGATGCTAAACAAATAAAGTGGAAATGGTTTGAATAGCATCTATTTGATTTCCTTTTGCTCATTAGATCAGAAGATATTTGCAAGCTCAAGAGCAACATATGCATGGAATCAGAAAAAGGACTTTTGCAGGATCTAATCTAATTTTATCTTTAAATTTTCTTGTTTTTTGTTTTTTTTTTTTTTGTTGTTTTTTTTGATACCGCAAACTCCCAGAGTGACAAAAAAGGAGACATCTTTAGACATATGTGGCCAGGAAGTTGGGAGCCATCTACTTATTTTTGGAGAATGAACAATAAAGACCCTCCATGTGCTGTAATCTAGTTGATTGACAGCAGCACACAATGCATAGCATCACTCCAAACTCCAAACCAAGAAGACGTTCAATGAAGGCAATGAAATTCATGAGAGGAGATCTCAGATAGAAACAAAAAGAGGTGAGAGGAATCTGCTCAAACACTGAGAGATAAGAGAGAGGCAGGAAGATGAAAGATGGCGAAGTCAGGTAAAAAAAATCCCCACTGGATCAGAAATTTTCTTCCTACTGCATGTTTTTGAGGTGCATTTGGAGTCATTTGGGGCCTGCCTCACCATGGCTTTTTATTACTGTTACCACTCTGTGCAGATACACTCTGCTGGCTGTGAATGAACATGTTTTTTTCCCCTATTTGTTGAAGTACACTTGATACAGAAAGAATTATCTCTCAGCTGTTAGCAAAAGACAATGTGCAGATTAGTTTGCCACAAATATGAAGCAGTATGTATTTGTTTCTTCCTCTTCAGCATTTGTTAACCAGGTGGCATTTCTAGACAAATCAATTCTCACATTTACGGGTTTAATCCCCAGTTTTCATGTTTTACTCTGTCCTTTATCTGGATCCTACTTTAATTTCGTTACAAGAGAACACCACAAAGTAGTGCATAGTGGTGAAGTAAATTAACATAATGTATAGTTTTCTGGAAGATGTGACCTGTATTTGTGTTTGGCCCACTTTATGCTGTTATTGATGAATAAGCTCCAGTGCCATGTTACCAAGTGCATGGTTTAGATCAAATCATATTCAAGAATGGCACAGTTAATCTTTAGACATGTGGAAAATCTTAAAAAGCGATGCTATTTTACAAAGGATAATGTCAGAATTGTTCTAGATGTGCAATGCTTGTACAGACAAGCACAAAAAGAGCAATACGGGATATATATGATTTCCGCCACCCGTTTGTTGAGACCGGGATGATATGAAATGTATTGTGCGGTTCGTCCGTGAAGCTACTCTTACACTGTAACCATCAACTACTCAGCCACCCGCCATGTTCAATCTATCCGCTCACCTGTATAAATACTCCCGCAGCGCTCTTCTCACCGTTCGCTTTCAACCAGCAGCTCCCGGAGGTAAAAGGCTGCCGTACTCCAGGCATCGCGCCAGCGCATTATCATCAATCAATAAAATCCCCAAGGCCAAACTTGAAAATGGGACGTTATGCTGCTAAAACTTAGCTTTCGTCAACAACTCAGAGGAGGAAGTCAGAGCTCCGTGCAACACAAATAATGTTCTGGCCGGAACACTGTGCGCTAAATAATAAAACATAATTTAACGAGGCAGGTAAATTTTCCTCGAGGAATTTTATAGCCGAGGTACTCGAATCATTCGAGGAATCATTTCAGCCCTAGAAAATATGTAAAGCCTTTTATTAGTATTTTTCAAAGTATTTGATCATTAACTATGAGATACATTTGCACTTAACTGTAGACAAGATAATGCTGTTTTAGGCTTATGGTCCCATTTCATATGACAAAATTTATTGCGAGGGTAATAATGCTCATGTGCAAGGCTATGTATGTAGCCTATTACACTTACCAAACTTGCTTTGAAAAGTGATTCCAAAAACTAGTAAAAGATCTCAATCCGAGATTTCTTTCAACTGCCAGTTACTAAAAATGCAAAATACACAAGGTCACTTCAAGGAAGGAGCGGGCCATGTGGTGAATCTGCTGAATTTTAAAGGAACCCTTACTTAGCACTGGACCAGACCAAATGCACTTCAAAGCCCAAAGGAACAAGAAAGAGGAGAAAACAGGTGGATGCATGAGGACTATTGAGGACACTATCCAGTCATATATATATATATATACATATATATATATGTATATATATATATATATCACTCTGTATGTTAGATTTTCCTCAGTCCCTGCCTCTTTTGATGCTCGGGGCATGGCTCATCCAATCAGTGAAATTACCATAAACTAGCTATTTTGTGAAGGATAATAAAAAGGTTTAGTTCAGAGGAAGAGAAATGGTGCCTCATGGCCTGAGGCATTCTTTCCTCTTTAAAAGATATAATATTGTGTGAGTGTGAAACCAAATTATGTTTTTGTTTTCTTCAAAGTGCTGCTCACTCCAGCTGAAATTTGAGTTCTCTGAAGTAGAATGTGGGTAAAAACCTCAATCTGTTTACACACTTTAATCTCCCTTATGAAAAAAAAACAAACAAAAAAACACATATGCACTCTATTTTACGTATCATATTTATATAGTATGTCAGTTTTGAAACAAAAGAAAGAATGTATTCATATTTGTAATACAAAAGCTCAGATTTAAATCCTTTCTCAAACAAAATTTTACAGTGATGAGGTGGAAACAAAGCGATAAAAGACCAACATCCAGTCTCTGCCATCGCTTGGGTATGATTCGGGAAAAGAATGTCATTTTCATCAGATAAGGAAAATCTCACTTCTGTTCAGCAGCTTTTTGTTCAGCCATGATGACAACAATAATCCTGAGCTCATTGTAAGGACCACTGATCTGGAAAGACAAAGCAAAAAGACATTTATAATACCACTTTCATTCCATCACATCATGGCACCAAGCTGCAAATTTTACTCTGCAGAAAGATAGAAAGTGGTTATAAGACTTTCGCTTTGACACATGGGATCATGTGAAGTTGCAAATTCACATGTGTATGCACTCCCCGGCACTGGGAAGACAGCTATTTTTACACCTGTTGTCAAATCTTCTGGCCTTCTCATCTCCGACCTCATCAGACCTGCAGCTCATGCCTCGTCTTCGCAGTCTCTGTGAGAGGAAGCAGTGAGACTCTCTTCAATACACACTTGTCAGTCAGCCTGAGCGACAGGGGAGATAAACATTCCACTGACCATTTTGTTATGTGCAGGTCGTCTGTGGGTCATGCTAACTTTGAGTTCGTGCTCTCTTTTTGCTTACAACTTGTAATTCACCCCGTTTAATGTGAAAAATAAAGAGTAAGAAAAACGGGAAGCTGTCAGTCTGTCTGACACATGGCACTGGCCAGGAGGCATATATTATTAAATCGCTCTGCTTGACTTTCTGAAACATGGCAGCAGTCTTTTGGAATGCTGAGCTACCAA
The DNA here is from genome assembly GCA_903067095.1 of Girardinus metallicus. Lineage (NCBI taxonomy): Eukaryota > Metazoa > Chordata > Actinopteri > Cyprinodontiformes > Poeciliidae > Girardinus > Girardinus metallicus. The sequence goes on along the minus strand of CAEGAE010070867.1, from coordinate 13,272 downwards.
TCTAAGGATTAGAAACCTCTGCACTGGGAGACAGAGCAATAAAAATCCAATATAACAGCAGTGTTTTGTTAATTTGCACAGATGCAGTAGGTGCTGGTGCCCTGAATAACCTCAGGTCATACAGAAACGGTTGTAAATGAACCAGCTCCCAAACTAGAGCAGGACACAGGAAAGTAAAATTAGCCAAAAAAGATCCCTCATTACTAGTGCACAACCCAAGTGTTTCCAAATTTCATCCAACAAGACCACAACTGCAGAAATGAACAAAAATTCGGATGACTAACATCCTCATATTTTTTTTTTTTTCACAATATGTTAGACTTTCTTATTTTTTAGAATGGTATTGCACAATAGTTCTTATGGCTTTCTGAAGTTCTTTCAGAGTTTGCCTTGAGATTTTGTCTGGGTTTTCATTGATTTTTTTTGTCTGGACATAGCATCATATGGAGAATTATGTCCTGTAAAAACTTCAGATAAGGGAATATCAAACATTCAGTCTAAAACCTGCTGGGTAAAAAAGCAGTCCAATTCAAGTTATTTTGATAACCCAGCACTATGTCAGATATGGCGTGATCAAGGTCTGAGTTGATTAATACAATAGGGTTGGGTTATCTGTTGTTTTTTTTTAAACCTCCCAAAAATGGGGTATAAATATCATAGAATGTTGGGTTGTTGGAGAGTCTAGATAGGAGGAAGTGAGATTCATGATGGGGATGAGTTTATTCAAGAAAACCGAAGTCTTACAAAAACTGAAGCAAAACCAAAACAGGGTTAGGGCACGGACAGGACAGATTGTATCAGATACACATTCTCGATGGAAAAACAACAAAAGCATCAGACAAAGAAGCAACTTAGAAGCTTAAATACTGGGAAACCTGAATAATTGCATGAAAAAAATAGCTGAGAAAGAAGCAGAGACGTAAAAATATGACCAAGTGAGTTTTAAGTGAGGGGTATGGATGAAGTTACATAGAGAAATACCAGAAATACACAATTAAACAGTCATTCTGCAGACCAAAATGACTCAAACAGTTAATCCAAAAAGTTGACAAAGAACCCCAGAAACAAGAAAGTCAAGCAGAGCAGAAAGTAAATTAAAGCACAGTGCACAGAATGAACCAAACTATATTAAAGAGAAACAGTAAGTACAAACTCCAACACACACAGCTTAGGTTCTAGAACATGTTGTAAGGACATGTATTAGTTTGAGTTAGGGAACTCCACAAATCTGGGTGCAATGTCACAAAGGGAAGAATAGGCCATTGTCGATAGAAAGATAGAAGTTATGTTTATTGTTTGCCACCTAAACATATTGGTGAAAGAACAAACAAGTAGAAGAAGCTGTTTTGGTCAAATGAAAATTGGACTTTTTGACCAATGTTCAAAATGTAACGTTTTGTAGAAAACACCCACTGCACATTGCCTTAAGAGTAGCAACCCACCATGAAAAACGGTGGTGGCAGCTTCATGCTATTGGGATGTTGTTTTTTTTATATTAGTATTTAGTAGGGACAGAAAAACTGATGAGAGTTTATGTGAAGGTTGATGCAGCTAAATACAAGGAAATTGTCTTTAAAACTCATAACAGTAGCACAAACAAGATAGTGGGGCAAAGGTTCCCTTACCACTACAACAATCCTAAACATCCAGACAGATCTACTGCCAAATAATCTAATCCCAACCATATTCATGTCAGCATCTTGATTCAAACCAAACAAGAATCTGTTGTGGATTCAAAAATTTATGCTCACAGGAAGTTTCTTTCCGATTTGGTTGACCTTGAGCTCTTTTGCAAAAGCTGGTGATGATGGAATTTCATGAGTTATTCTACAAAGTATTGATTCACTGAGTCTACATAAAAATGGATGCCAAACTTTTCTTTGTGAAATAATTCTCTTCCATTTCATGATACCTTGACACTATGATATGAAATCTCAGAATCACTGCGTGTTGTGGTTGTAAATTTACAAAATTAAAATGCTCAAAGAGTTGAACTATTAGAAAATTTTAACATGTATTTTGCAAATGACTAAATCTATTGTCATAACACATTTGCATTAAAGGCTTTACAAGACAGTCTTTCTTTAACTTGTGAACTTTCTGATTCTTTGAAGAAATGTAATAAATATTTATTACATTGTGGCTAGGCTCTGTTATGACTTGGATAAAAAATGATACATTAAAAATGTAGTTCACTTCTGATGGCATTTATTGTGCTCATTTTCAGGTGAAAAAAGTTGCGTATTTACAATGGACGTCCAGGCAGGTTTAAAAAAAAACAAACAAAAAAAAAAACATACAAAAAGAGAACAACAGTACCTTCATAGCAGCTCAGAAGTCCAACACCATCATAATATGTTGGGAGTCTAAACTCAGACTGTCTCCCTGCGGTGCAGAGCCCTCTTTTATCGAGCTTTGGAACATGACGTCACTGCTCTAGACGTAGGACACAGGTGTCAAACTCCAGTCCTGGAGGGCCACTGCTCTGCAACTTTTAGATGTGCCTCTGCTGCACCACCTGAATACAACAACTAGGTTGTTAGCAAGGCTCTGGAGAACTGATCTGCACAGGAAGGAGGTAATTAAGCCATTTCATTCCAGTGTTTTGTACCCGTGGCACATCTAAAAACTGCAGGAAAGCGGCCATTGAGGACTGGAGTTTGACGTAGGGATATGAGCGCCATCTTGAAGGGCCGTAAACATAACCGGCAAAAACGGCTGTCTCACAGATATTTTGAATCTAAGTTGCTTAAAATAAGCAATTGTACGAACTTGCTGCGTTATTGGGTGTAATGTCCGATCGCATGACCGAAACGGTAAGAAGATGGAAAACGGACTTTCGTTTCACTGTTTTCTGCCTGTAAACAATGCAATGGGGCTAAGCTATCGGAGCTAACGAAAAGGAGACGAATGGCCTTGGACGAAGGAGCCGGCGCTCCACGGACTGAGGTCCCAGCAGCGGCGGCCTGGCTCTCCGGGTGAGGCAGGTGGGAAGGAGCTGCAGGGGGGGACTTTTTATTTACTTTCACTCTGGAACTTTTCTGTGAATAAGGCTTCTCAACTTTTTCTTGATGTTAGCATTTACCCACTATTTTTATTGACAAATTTATGTGTAAACAGCGTCTAAAGTCTCTGGAGTGCAGGCTGTGGTTATGTGCATATAAGCACAACAGTGGTCCTCCAAGGCAGAGCGTGATGTGCATTTGCTTTTCAGCCAAGCATAAAAAGAGAAGAAAAGTCATTTTGTACACATCCAGAAAACCTCAGTGGGTTTGCCTCGAACAACGAACTGCGTTCAAAACCTTGACACTGCATTGCTCTCTTTGCTTCACTTTCTACAAGTCTGTTAGGAAGCAAATTTCAGGTGTTTTCTTCCTGCGGGTCAGCTCAGTATAGCTGAGGACTTTCTGCTGTTCAGCTACAGATAAAGCCAGATTTTTCTATGCAGTGTAAAATAACACAATCACATTTCTTATTCCTACTCAATTTCCTGTTTTAAGCCATTTAGAGCAGTAGTCTCCAACCTTTTTTTTTTTATCACCGCGGACGGGTCAAGGCTTGGCCGTTTTACTGCAGCCCCAATGAGGTGGGGGACGGGGGGACGAACCCTCAGACAAGTCATGTGTCTGCTAAAGCCTTGTTCACATGGCACAATTAAAAAAATTGTGCCCCGATTTTCACCTTAAGACAATCTTAGGACGTTCCGAGTTCTAAGATAATTTTAGCCGATTACCCTGCCTGTGTGGTGTGTTACGTAGAACGTCGAGACCGCTCCGATCTAACATCGGGCATATTCAACATGTCGGGTTTTCCCTGGCTGGGGAGCGAGAATCCATCCTGTTGAATGTGACAGGTAGGTAGCTAATTAGAAAGCGCGGTGACGTAATCATGGAGGGGAATTCCGAACAGCTGACATTGCGCAACAGAGAATCCGGTTGACGTCGGAGATGATATGTGGAAACAGCATGAATAAACAGCGTGAATGTTTATTCGTGCTGTTGAATAAACATTCAACGTACAATGAATATCAACAGAAATGATAATGAGAGGAACTGGAGCGAAACTGGTACCGCAGTTGATAAACCCGGTAACTTTTCAGCTAACCATCATTACCGTGACATAAGTAGGTTATGAAAATAAGGCTATTCATTCAGTCAGGGCTTCATTCTGACACTAGCTCCTCGCTTAAACGGACTCCACAAACTATCACTATTGCTTCTACATCGTCATCCGTGTTTGTTTATTCTAAATTCAGGTATGGTATGTTGGGGTTTTTACGGGATTTTTTTCTGATATCGGGATGTTCGTGACTGGTGTTGCGGAAAGTGCCTCCACTGTATGTGATAATTAGCTCAGTGAGTGGTGTGTATGTTGTGTGTGGGTGAGTGAGATGTGTGGTAGCCGTCCTCCGGTCAGAAGAGGGCGCTGCGTGCTGAAACCTGCATGCTTGAGGAGCGAGTGAGAGACGGTAAGAGTGGCGGAATGAGTGTGGACGACGACCGGAGCAGCTGCTACTAAGAAAAGCCAATGCAGCTTTCACCTGTTAGCCGGAGCTATTAAAGTTAACCTCCAACCACCTCCGTGCCACCGCGTGGTCTATGGAGGAAGATCTCCCCTGTGTCTTCTGACCACGGTCAAAGGACTGAGCAGGAACGGTTAACACTGGAATCGGTTCGTGTGGGTGGACACACGAACCGATCGAACCTGTTGTACTTTTATCGGCTGGTGTGCTCGCAGAGGTTTGGAAAATCGGCCGACAATTCTTAAATCGTGCCGTGTGAACCTGACTTAAGACTCAAGCTCTACTCCTCTCCTCTCGACCACCGCCCTACCGCTCTCTGACTCCAGTCGCTATGGTAACGTTTACACATCCCTTCAAAATAAGATACAGATGCGCCACAAAAACGAACATTTTAGTTTCAGGAAAATTTTAACAGACGATAATGACAAATCAATGGGATCCCTTAGCTTGTTTCTCTGCAACGAGACGATCCCATTTGGGAGTGATGGGAGACAAAGACACCCCAAGTGTTGCTTATGCACAGGGTGCTTGGTCTCTTCGTGGCGAAGCAATTTGAAGGCTTCATTGCCTCATTAGCGAGCCGGTCACCGTATATTATGCAGAGCGGGCTTTGACTGTGGGAATCACCTACCGGGATAAATCCATTCTCCTGTCTCTCCTCTGGGCCTTTCCCCCTTCCCAAAAGAAACTTTCCAAAGAGATCTGATGTGTTTCTTACTCATTTTTCTGCTTGTGGGCAGAAAAATGTTGTTGGCACGTAAGATGTAACGGAGAGAATCTGGTTAAATGATTTTCAAAATAAAAGATCCTCCAGACTCAGCTAACACATAAAACTGAAATATTTAATTATTTTTTGCGCGTCCGTTGGGGACGACTGGTTTAGAGGATCGACAACATCGTTTCTATTCAGGAAATGCCAGAATAATGAAAGAATCTGCTGAAAATTTTATTTGTACTTCTTTCATAATCAGAAGTTTAGATGTGCACATTTTGTGAGCCTTTTCAATAAGAATATTTCACAAGAAATAAGTTAAAATGTCACGGAAAGGTAACCATTTCCTCCTTGCTGTGTATGTTGATCTGCTCAACATGTTACATGCAAGTGTAAACATCATGGGGATGTCTAGGTCTGTTTCCTAGAGATGCACAAGTTTTAGTCTGAAACGTGTATTTCAACCTCAGAACAAAAGGAGAAGGTCTTGTTAAGATGCTGGCTGAAGCTAATAAAAGATTCATTACTCAGAGTAAAACGAACCCTGCACCAACATTGACTGAAAGGCTATTCAGACACAAAGAAGACATTACTCCAAAAGGAACATAAAAAGCTAGACTACAGTTTGCCAAAGTACACATGGACAAACATTGAGAAAGAAACATTGTCTGATTAAAAAACAAACGACAATGAGAAGGCAAATCAGAACCACAGTCCAGACTGATTTTAGGTTCTGTCAGGAGGGAAGGAACAAAATCCCTGTGCAGTTACTGGGGGAAGCTTGTGGAAGAACACTAGAATATAGTTGAGTCACAGTTTAAAAGGCATTTCTACCAAATACTAGACATATGTTAAAACTGCTGAATTTGAAGAAAGAATAAGAACGTTTGTCATTATTCCAGCATTTGGCAAGACAAATCATTTCTAAAAGACGAAAGTTTAGTCTTATGTGATGTCTGACAGCAATAAACAAAGTTTTGTGTCTTTTTATTTTGCATGTAAATCAACTTTCGGACGTGAGTGGTCCTGGCGTTCTATAAAGTCTTTGTGAAATTAGCCTCACATCTTATGAGGAATTGCAATTCTTTCATCTTTGAATGCCATTTGCAGGTGTACAATATGTGTGGCAGGATGAATTCTGTGCCACTCTTGGCTGAATGTTTTTGAGAATTTGCTTCTGTTTAGTAACTCAATTGAAAAATCTTTTCATTAGAGACAGTGCACTTGAATTTCCCATTTATCTGTTTCTTCAGGAAAACAAAGGACCGAGTTGCATTAAGGCCCTGCAGCTGTTGCCAAGACTTCAGAACAAATGCAATTAATGCTGTGCAGCTAACTATGTTTCACCTGTGAGTTATTTCGAGGCTTCAGGTCAGGCTTTCGTCTCCGTCGCTCAGCTATGCAAGCTGTTCTGGGGTTGCAGCTTCCAAAATAGATAAAACATTCAGTTAGCTGGGATAGAAAGAAGGTAATTAGTATAACAGCTGCCTTATCACAATTCTACTTACGCCGTGCCTCTGATGTTTCACTTTGTCGGGCGGTGAAAAGTAATAGGCAGTTTTGCGCCAGAGCGAGACAGACTGTGCAGAAAGTATAGCTGCAGTCTCCTGAACACAAGCCAGAGCACAGGTCCACGCACATCTGGCAGCAGACGTCACAACAGCGGTCAGAGCAATATCTGCAATCCTCACAAATATAGGTGCAGACACCAGCCGGTCTGCATTCCTTTTTGCTTTGTAGGCAGCAGTTGTAAGGCTTGCAAGACTGTAACCCCATGGGAGATCTTGCCTTGGTGTTAAAAAGAAAAAACACCCGCGCACGAAAAAGGCACCGGGAGATGAGATATCGGAAGAAATCACTGTCTGGAAAAATGGCCTCCTTTTTAAGTCCCGTATCGGAATGGCAGATGTACAAAAAAGGAATTCTGTGAAGAAAAGAGATGCTGATAATTGGCTGTCAGTCTGTCATGAATTTTGGGTGAGCTTTTCTATTTCAAGCTGCATCCAAAGTTCTTGCCATCTGCAGTGTTTGTTCTCCGAACAGCCTGACCAACTTTCAAATGCACTCGCTGATATCAAACTTTGCCACCCCCCCCCCCCCCCCCCCCCCCCCCCCCCCCCCCCCCCCCCCCCCTCCCTGCGCTCCAATATTTTTTTCCATCTGCGGGTTTTTTTCCCCCCACCCCCGCCCCCTCTTTCAACCCCCCCCCAAAAAAAAAAATTTCCCCCCCCCCCCCCCCCCTCCTCCCCCGAGGCCTCTCTTCAGTCATCATCTCTGACGTTCGCGAGATGAGGGACGAACAGAGAAGAAATCTCCCCTTTGAAACAGCATGACATCCTTAAATGCAACTATAAACAGACGTGTGCTCTGTTCTTGCAAAGTCAAAACTTTTGCGACCGGAACAGAAGCGTTTTTCTGTTATGTGTGTGAAATTGCACAAAGAGGCTCTTTCTCAGGCTTTCTTGTCATGGGACCTACGAGATAGGGACAGTGGTAAAGCAAGGATAATGAACCATGCAGAACAAATGAGAAAACAATTATTTGATTACAACTACAGCAATAACCTTGTTAGTCCAGGGAAAATGAAAGAAGATGGCTACAGTTTCACAAATGGCTGCTGTAATAAAAAGGACAAAGCAATTATTGGGGTGATAAAGCCTTTTTATCAAGTAAGATTTATAAAGAAGCAACAGGTTTTTAAAAAAAGAGCTTACCTATTTTCCTCTGCTAAGACTGATGCCAAATCAAAGCTTTGTAAACACTCAAGAGAGACACTTCAATGTCAGTCTGATACCAGCTCTGACTACATCAATCAAGAGCCAATCACAGCAATGTCAGAACACACAGCCACTCGGTTTGTGCAATCGTGTGAAGGAAACTGCCTTTAAAAGCAGCTGAAAATGTATAAACAGCATTTGTCAGTGAGGAAAAAGTGGGGAAAGGTTTTGGACTGAAACTAGATTATTGAAGGAAGAAACATAAGGTAAGTAAGGGGAGCCATTTCAAGATGACCACAGCCTATTATGTGAGTGGCACCAGAGGTAACTTATGGCTACATGGTGGGAATATAAATGTAGTTTCATAAAAACAGATTCAACTTTGTGCTTTTGGAAAACCAGTAACAAAATAGTAACTGCACAGCTTTTGCAGAGTTCCCATTTGGGACTGGAGCTCTGATAGTTGTGGGTGGGGGAAAAAAAATAAATAATCCTCCCTTCTGCACATTGTACCTTGCAGACTACTGTGTTCACCGTTGTCATTTTCAGATGAGCGAGTACTGCTAGTCAGAAAGCAGGAGGAGTCCTTCACCACAGCTTTTTACCTTGGGGAAAAAAAAACCCTATTCCAAGATCACAGAGACCTGCTTCAGACCGACTGAAAGTAATTTTGCTGAAGTCAATTCTGATCTAGCTGAGGTTCTCTCTCCATATCTTCTCTATAAATTCGTCTTCAGTCGACTTTGTCTGAAAGAAGTACCGATAGCTCTCAGATTCAGAGCGCCAAACCTCCCACACATGGTTTAAAGAACAGCTAAATATTCAACCTCTACACTTGGAAACAAATTAATACAAACAGTTCATCTTGGTCTGAGGCCTGATTAGAATTGAAGTAGCTTTACAGTTTGTAAACATCACTTACAGTTTTTGCTAAAACAGGACTAGTGCAAGCAAAATATAAGCAAAGAGAGATGATTTCCATAATATTGTCAGGTGCTTTTAACAATCAGAGCAGGTCTGTTGCGAAAGCAAACACTTCTATTTTGCCACGGGTGATTGCCCCTTGTTATTACACTGAAGTTGTTACAGTAAGCAGCTGCCTATAATGGGATCTTGGCTCAGTATGGCTTTGATTACAATGACATTCTTTTTGTTTTGCTTTCTTTTCAACCATTGTGAAAAACCCAAATTCCAAAGCAAATAGGGAAAAGCTAAAAAAAAAAAATCTAAATATTTTCCAAAATGTGTTGCTGGATGTTACACTTTGTGATGTTCAGTTGGATTAGATTAGAGGAATTTCAGTAAGTTTCTTCCACATTTTATAAGGGTTAACTGAACTTTGCAACAAACTATGTACCAAAATGTTTCAGTGTTCAGTTGTAGGTTTGTTGCAAGTATGAAACATAAGATACAAAATCTACTTTTGCTAAAGTGTACTGCTATATCCAGTCACACATCTCTGTAAGTGTTATTTGGTGCTAAATATGATGTATTTAGTGTCATCAAAACTAAATAAATAGGATTTATGTAATATCAAAAAGACACTAAATGCTAAAGATATGGTTTTGTGTGAGTATTTCAAAGATACTAATGAAAATTATGTACATGCTGCAGATATTTTCCTCAATTGTAAAACATAAGAGATTATTTAGGTCTATTGTTGCATTCATCTAGCTAACTTTAGAAATGCTTTCTTTGATGATGGTTCAACAGAAGTAAAGGAGATGAATGTCTACTGAAAAATGTGTTAGTCAGGTCCAAGAGGACACCAGATGGTGAAAAGTTGAGTCATTCACAGATTGAAACCAAGCTGAAACAAGACTGACTGGGTGAGTAAGTCTACATCCCAGCAGAGTGATGGAACTTGAGGCTAGCCTCTAAAGCCAATGTGGCTGTGGATGAGTTGCAGCTGGAGTTTGACATGAACACACCCGTGTAAAGCTCTGTACCTAAGAGGAGGAAGAGGAAGAGATGTCTGGAGACAGGAACTGTGACAGCAGTGCTGGTTTGTGTATGATGACAGTGATTCGAGGTGTGAACAAACTGATGAAGCGATTACTGACCGTTGTTAGAATGTACTGTCAAAACTATGGTGGTTCCAGTGCATAACAAACATTCAAACTTGTATTTTAGCCGCAAAGCAGTTTATAATTTATTAAACTACTTTTATTTATGAAAAAAAAAAAAACTAATAATGATGTGGAAATTACTCATTGTAGTCATGTTTTTTTACCCGTTCCTCAACTATCTTGTAAAACTAATTACCCCCCCCCCCCCCCCCCCCCAGACGCTATGATTAAAAATGCTCCCTAGAAAACAGATTGCTCTTATATTTTTTCTTACATATCATATCCTCATTGGAGCCACACTCATCACAGTTAATCAAGGACAGAGAACAGACTACATCTGTTCATATGGCAGCTCTCCTGACATTTTATTATTTTCTTTCCTCCTCCTCACTGTCATTTCATCTCTTTCACTGCTCTTCCCTCTTTTCTGCACAGAGACACACACTCCCTCTTGTTCCCAGTAACACAAATGTCAGCAGGCTGAACGTGACAGGTGAACGACAGTGAAGTAGATTTGACCTTGACGGCAATAAAAGGCCGGAGTGAGCTATTGTTGGCCCTGGGGCATCCATTAATGAATGACATGAAACAGTTGTGAGATTCAGTGGAGGGAGGTGGAGCAGCGGCAGCGGAGGAGGAATGATGGAGGGTGGGTGACAGCAGCCCACACGCAGCCCTCACCTGTGCTGAGCACAGCCATCACCTCATGTGCACACACACACCGACGGTCACAAGCAGTCACTGATGAGCATGGCAAGTGGGTTGTCAGAAAAACATGCAACCACCTACAACCACTCAACATCAGGTGACATTCTGTCGAAAGGGAGTTTCCTGCACTGTTGTATAAATTACAGCCAATTTCCTTGGTCGTATTTCTAAAGGAGACCCTTATATGCACCCATATCTCACTTAAACATCAATCATGCATATATAACAATCAGAGGGACTGTTAAGTCTAGTCAGCCAGAAGATTACTGTCAGGAAGAGAGGCTGGTGCACAGATTCATGCATCCAAAATTCAAAGAACCAAAAGTAAAGCAAAGGTGTGGTTTCGTAATGTGTTTGTCATTTCAGATTATATCAGGGATAATTATATGTAATGAATTGAGGTGATAAATGTCAGACAACTAATGGAAAGCAGTACTTAACCCTCATAAGCCCTTCGCTTAGAGTCTGGATAATCAGATTACAGCTGTAGATATGTTCTTTACTCACAGACACTGACCTCCGCGCACAACAAATTTACTGTGATTGTGTGCAGAACCCATCAAACATTTGTGAACACATTGACACGCATTATCCGAGTTCCGTCACTCCATCACCGGCTCCACTAGTGCTTGGCGAGATGTTTACAATGGGCTTCCACAGCTTGCCTTGGGAGGATGGGTCAAGATAAGCTATGAGTAGGACTTTAAGCAGTAAAAACGGTCAGAGATTTACAGGACCTGTCATTGGAAGACGTAGCAGAACTCTGTGAATTATAGCAGGAGTTGGGAGTGGGGCGGGGCACCTGCTATTGCAGGGTGTCAGTGGGACCGGTAAAACTCTCATATTTTTCCCCAAGTCATAAGTCCAATCCTTTACGGTCCCTGCTCCTGCATCCTGTATCTCTACATCAGTCCTGTCAAGTGGGTGACAAGTGAAACCTAAATTGTGGATAAAATGGTGAAGTTAGTGATGTAAGAGAAATGGGGAAAAAATCCAAACACGATAAATGCAGCTGTTTTGTGCACATAGTGCCTTTCTACAATGTACACACCTTTTAATAAAATGTTTTTTTGTTTTCTAAAAAAAATTATACCAGTGCAAATATTTTCCTATTTGCTAAATGTTTTTACACATATGTGATATTTGTCCTTCACAATTCAGCTGAAAGTCAAACAAATTTGCAAGCAGATAAAAAAAAGAAGAATAACTTGGTTGCATGAGTGCAAATACACAGTAACTTATATTTTAAGAGTTGTTTAGTGTTGTGTCTGTCAGTATTTCCCCACGTTGACTTGGAGGCTCTTAGAGTATGGAAAGACCTTCTTGTCCACACCCCAAAATTTGAATGGTGTGATAAAGTTGAATGTTTTTGTCACTCATTGCTGAAAGCGACACTTGCATGCTGTATTTCATGAATTCATTACACATGGAGTGAAATATTTCTAACCAGTAGTGATCATGTCTTGCAGATAATAACATCCAAAATTTGCTGTCTCAGAAGATTACATTACATTGGGCAGTGTTGTAGTACTCGAGATCGGTCTTGGTCTCGAGATTTTATTTCAAGACCAGTCAAGACCACAACTCTGGAAATATCGCTAAACTTACAGCATACTGTCCAGTTTATTTGTTAACGTGTTTGTTTTCACTGGATTCAAAACGCACCGATTAAAATTCAAGCAATAACGTGACTTACCAATTACGTGTTTCTGTTACTCCCCCTCCCCACCTGTCGCTCGCACGCGGCGTTCCGAGACATGCGCAGTGGTTTCCTCTGAGTGGCAGAAAATGTCTGTCTAATTGTCAGTAATAGAATTGCGCTGCATAAATCATAAGAAATCCGATGACGACAACTAATTCGGCAGAGCTTCGCTTTCACAGACGGTGGGGACTACGTTTAACTTTTTTCGTCACTTAGAAAAGAAGCCCGAAGAAAGGTAAGCTCCGTTGACGAGATGTTAGCAAAACTAGCTGTACAGAGACGCATGATGAAAAAAAGTTGTCACTGCGCTGAATTATTGTGCGGAGGTGTTGACTAATAGGGGACAACACTGTGCCCAAAACTCTGCAATATAGTGATGTGACATTCAGGAACAGTCCGATTCTTCTGAACGGCTCTTTACTAAATAGATATGACTGGAGCCTCACCGAGAGCCGTTCTTTGTTCTTGTAATGCTCTGCGTACACTGCAGTAGCTATTATTATTTTATTTAATTATGTATGTTGATATTTTTTTTAATTAGCAAATAAATAAAACACAAGAAAGAGAAAGCACGAAGAGCATGCGCATTGCTCTTTGATAGTTTTCGTTCAAAGTAGCAGCTGTAATGTCTGCCATGGTGTCAGACTACCTGGCTTCATGTAGCGGGAGAGAGAGAGAGAACAGTCACTGTGAGCGCCTTGTGCTTGGTTACTTCTTGCTTGTTGCTCCTTGGTCCGTGTTCATTGTTAAACATAGTTATTTACCGTCAGGGCATTGCCTCAATTGTTAATGGTGCAGAGAGTGGTGGTTTCTGATATGAGCGATATGGGCAAACACCCAGG
>CAEGAE010070854.1:0-27432 GCA_903067095.1 Girardinus metallicus | reverse complement strand
TATATATATATATATATATATATATTTAACACATTGCAATCATTTAAGTTTCTTCAGTGCATTAACTGCATTGCTGTGCTTCTTATGATCATGTTGTACAGTACCTCAACAATCAAAGTAATATTTTGAGGATTACTCATGTAAATCAGGCGGCATAGCTCATATATTCAGTGGATAAATGTTCAATTTAATATATTTTTTTCCACATGCATAACCTCAGCTTCACAATGTAGGCCCTCTGAAATGACAGAAAAACAAACAGATTCTGTTGACGTTGAGTAGTTTTGTTCTACAGTTGCTTTTTAAAATCAAATCATCTTTCAGTTTTGATCAAATCAGAAAAACGCTAATTGGTCCATAGCCATTGGTTTTTTTCTAAGATGAGAACTTTGATACCCCACCGTTCCTGGGGCATCTTTCTGGCACTCACGTTTAAAATAAAACACTGTCCTTAACTTTTGTCAAACAATAAAGAACAACAGATCCTGCATCATCCAACGTGGCAGCTACCGGAAGGACGACAGAGGCCACTTTATCAAAATTCACTGAAGAAAAAAATTGGATCCGGAGTTCAGTGCGTCTCTACTTTAGAGTTGAGAAGCTCAATCAGTTGATCTGCCTGCGAAACATTTGACAATGAAAAAAGATGTTAGCAGTTCAGGAGTTTTTCCTTCTTCTTTGTTCTTACCAAACATGAATAAAGTGTAGTGACAGCTACACTCCAGATACCAACGAATGCAGCACTCCACCCACCACACTCACACACTCTAAATGCCAATAACTCTGTGATGCAATATATGTAAATAAAAAAAAAATAATGACCAGATTGTCTTCCTATAATTGTAATGCTAAAAATGCTAGGCTACCTAACTCTAAATCTATAGGGTAGTACCAGTAACTCAATAAGATATCAAGGATTTGACAGAAGAAAGTTGTGATTTCAAAACTGACCAAAGAGGGAGAAAAGAGTTGGGATTAATCTTGTTGTTTCCATTTCAACTAAACACAGCAAGACATACATATTCGATATCTCTGATGACAGAAGCTCCAGGTAAACCACTTACTTTTAACAAACATAAATTCAAAGTTTTTCTAAAACTTACCGTGACAAACCAGTAGGAGTTGAGCCTGTAGACGAGGCGCGACATGAAGCCCATTTGACCGACTGGTGCCAGAACATGAAGGTGTAAATGTGTGACGGAACAGAACGGGGGCCAATGGAAGCCGAACCTGCACAGGAAACATGTGAAGTATTTACCGTTACATCGGCTGCACATAATACATCAACGTACGTCACTCTTCAAAAGACGATCCTGTAAATTTACTGAATGTTGCTAACCTGACATCAGTGAGATCGGTCACGTTGTGTTTCTGCAAAACATCCTTCCCGACGTCGACCATTTGCTTCACTAGAAACAGGAAGAGAATTTAGCTCGTTGACTGTATGTGCAGAAAAAAAAAAACTACACGAATGAGTGACCTTACCTAAAGGCACATGTCGTATGTTGAGTGATTTACAGTTTCCAACATGTTTAGTTGGGACAACCAGGTAATGATGTGGAGCTCCGGGTTTAATGTCCCTGAAGCAGCAAATATCTTCATCCTGCAACATATTTATTTCATAAAAGCCTGAAATTACCAGTCCGTGGTTTATAATCAGCCACATGTTGCTCTGTGTCCACATGAGGCTGGTTGCTTTGAAGGCTAGGAATATTCAGAAATGTACGGATTTCGATGGAAGTATCTTCCATGTCTGGATAAGGACAGAAACAGAAAACGCAGTGTGGAAAATGTAATTTCCTAAAACTGTTAAATGTTCAATGTGTATTCATCCTTTATCAGTTTGCTTATTTATCATCACTTTGTTAAGCAATTTCCCCCTTTGGAGATCAATAAATGATATTCTTTTCTATTGTTCCTCCACCTGACCATCAATTCATTAACCTAGAATTCAGCTTTTCAATAACACATCCATCCCGTATCTATCCATCTGTCTGTCCACCATCCATCTGCAGTCAGATAACCATCACTCCATCCATTATTCAATCCATTAGTCCATTATCCATCAATCTGTATTCCTGTTCATCTATTATTCACCCATCCACTTTTCATCTTCTGCTTAGAATTAACAGTGACTTTGTCTTTGTGTACTCGGACTAAAAGATCCTGAAAATTCTAAACATTCGAGTCAAGAAAAGGGTGAAATTTCGCCAAAGCATTTCACTGCGTAAACTTTCGACATGAAAAATGTGCAGGAGCCCTGTTTTGACCAGAGGGGGTGCGAGACACACCTTACCCACATGATGGACCACACAACAATTACCGCACTATAGGTCCACTGTTCTGCAAGATGTGTTCGACTGAAACATCTAAAAGGAAGCTTAAATATCAGCCACGTCTGCCCTGTCCAAGTCTGACAGAGCTAAATGCGTTGCTAGGAGAGTCTGCTAACAAAAACAAGCTAAAGCTAGCTGACTAGCTGACTTCACAAATAAGACGGGAAGAAAAAGATTCTCACTCTGTGGAGAAACTCTGTGTCCATTTCATTGTTTGCAATCCTGCAGAAAACACACTTGCTGTTGTAACCCTCCGCTGGGACGCTGCTGGCTTTGTCTGTGCCAGTTAGAACAGGCTGCGAAGAAATCTGACCCTCGGCCATCGCTGGGCAACATGAATTGTCAATACTAAGACCAGAAAAGTCGATCCCAGATGCTCGATTCTGGATTCAGCCTCTGCGTTTTACATACATGTAAGTATATTTACTCTAGTGCAATAGCGTCTTAACTTAATCGTAACCTAAAAGTTTAACAACAATGACAAGTAATTGAATTATGTATATTTTTATCCTCTCCCGAGATGTGAACAGGAACGCAACTTTGACAGGTTTTCCGCTGCGCATGCGCGACTGGGAAAACTGAACGGGGAAAATTATTTTATAGGTCTATGTCTGGCCTGAATAATTAAACAATTACGAAGCAAACCTCTAACATATTGTTGTTGTTTAAAGTCATTTAAATAATAATTTTTGTTTTCCCGTAAGTAGGCCCGAGGATAGACACAGGCTTACCCCTGCTTTCCCACATTGTTGCATTGTTGTAAACTGAGTGTTTAACTGGAGAAATAAAACCCTGAAGTTGCTCTCAGTGTTGTCTTGCATCCGGAAGCATCTGGGTTCAAATCCTGGCCTGGTTTCTTTCTTCATGAAGTTGCGTGTTCCTCTGTGCATCTCTAGCTTCTCATCCAGCTTCCAAAAACATGACTGTTAGGTCAGCTAAATCTAAATTGTACAAGTGTATGTGTGCATCCATTGTTTTGTCCAGAGTTGCCCTGTGATGAACTGGCAACCGGGACAACCGGGAATAGACAAAGGAAGGATGAAAAAACCCTGACGTGTTCCTGCCAGAACAGACAAGAAGGCAAAAATAGAGAGGAAAAAAGCAGAGAGACAGTCACCACTTGAAAGCAATTAATGAGGCATCTGTCAAGTCTTGTCTGTCGTTTTCTGAGGGTAACATCATCGATGACTTAACCTAAACCTCTCCTGATTCATGGAGATGTTCGAGTTCTGGCGTGATTTATGAACAGACAGCTGTATATTGTGGATACGCTCACACAAACAGCGGGTCAGAGTGGAAAGCTTGTTCATAGGTGCATTTTGGGAAGTTAATTGTCTCCGTGGTAACAGTTTGATGTGGTGCAGGGTTTCTCTGCACGGTCTTAAAACAAATAAAAGCATCTTTTAATTATCTAAATTTAGGGCTGTAAAAGTAAAAGTGTTAAATAAACCAATAACTACTGTATGAGCGACAAGTGCACTTGAATTTATTTATTGCATTGTGCTACATTTGCTCATCCACGGGCTTTAGAAACAAACTAAAACCCATTAACAATAGCTTTTTAAAACCTTAACAGAGTCTCCATTTATTTTGTATAATTTATCTAAGTCTCCTATCTTTAATTGCCTTAAAGATTCTTGAATGTTACTCACTAAAACTATCAGAAACCCTATAATCTTTCCCAATAGGGTAATTCCTCTTAAGTAGAGCACAACCAAAGAAATATTATGTTTTTACATAGAACAGACAGCTGTCTGAGATCTAATGTCTTTTTCAAAAAAAGAAATTTATTGAAAGATATTTGCCGGATACTATTGGTTGGTCATGTTATGTACTCACCAGACACAGAAAAATAGCATGTAAAATGTATGATATGATTTCCTTGACTGAGCTGTTATTATTATTATTTCTTTGGCTGAAATGTTGCAAACATTTTTTAGTGAAATTATTTATTTTAGAAAAAAAGAGAGTTTTACTAAGAAATTGTGCTGCTAAACTGTCTTTGACCAGCAGGGGGCCTTATGTACAAGAAAAAAAATTAGCTTTGAGAAACAGATCCTTTCGCATAATTGGCTGAAAAAAAAATAAAAATATATATTCTTTTATCACAAATTTCTTTTTTTTTTCATATTCAGACCCCAAAGTTGATGCCAGATGCAGAGTTCTCTTGCCCAAACATCTGAGCACATCGGGACACAAACCCAAACCCTGCTATAGGTTTCTGTCCTGCCTCTTTCCTGCTTTATAAAATCTGCAATGCAAACATGCAAATATAAGTGACATTCTGTCTTTTGGTTCCATTTTAACTTGCTTCATCCATTACACTTTGGCACTTCAAAGCTAGAGTGATGCACATCATGCTTTCTATGCTGTATTTTTTTTTTGAATAAATACAACATTTATTCAAAACATAAATGTAGTATTTATTTTTTGAAATAAATACAAAAATATTTGTTTCAAAAATAAATATTTTTTATTTATCATACCTTTAACAAAAGTTATGATAAAGATATGATAAAATATCGTACGATAAAAGGTATTATCATACCTTTTTGTTGAGGTATGATAATAAAAAATACCAATGATTTTACTTAGCCTTAACAGTAAATAGAATATTTTTCATTTATTTAAACTTTAACAGCGACAGTGTCAGCACCACCTCATCAGATATGTAAACATTCAAATAAAACCAATCAGAAAGACACTCAAAAGAGCTTGCTTGCTTAAGTGCATTTTAAAAAAAAGAAAAAAAATAGATGTATACATATATTTAAATATTAAAACATTGCAAAAATGTGCAAAATAAGCATTTCCCTGAAAGGAATCGTTACACGAACAAAGGACAATTAGGAGAAGAGCAGTGGCCGTTAACTCGTAAGTTCTGTTTTCTCATAAATGTTGTGGGTTTTTCTATTCACTGGGTTTACTGGTTCCTCAGGCCCTGCAGTGGCTTAAGCACAGATGCACAGATTTAGGTCCTCTCCTGTTACAGTGTCTGCTCCATAAAATAAATTATTTCACTTGAGAACGCAGGCAAATACCCCCCTGTAAGTGCATTTTAAACCTACGAGTAATGAAGTCATTCCCGTAAAGTAAAAATAAGTAGAAAACGTTGAAAGACCTTATCCCAAGACATCTTGTGCTGCATGACACAATCAAAGCTGGCCGCCGCCAGGACAAAGCTTTTAACGGCTCCTTTGCCAGCTTCGCAATGAGCTTTTCATGTCCCCTCTTGTCTCTAGGAGTCCCATTTCAACTGACCGAAATGCGAACTAGCAGAACCGGTCTCAAAGCTCGCACCGCGGTACAAATCTGCGTTCAGCCAGAGGGAAAATCCACCCCTAAAAGAAAGAAAACATATACATTTAGAAGAGGAATCTTTGAGATATATTGCAGCACATTTCTTAAGATTTGCCAGCTGGAGACCCAAACAGGGACTGAGCCTACCCTCCTTCTCCAATCTGCAGATTTTTCCTGCTGTCGCTCACAAAGTAGGAGTTCTCTCCACTCCACTTCTATTGCTAGAGAAAACACAAATAAAAGATCTGAAAAGTTTTAGCTTTAAATCGTTTTTGTCATGTCCTTCTTCAACCTATATCTTTGTCTTACATCGATAAAAGAATCTATGTGTCAGTCCAATTAGTAGTATTAGTCTGATATATTTAGTTTTCTCTAACAGGTTCATGTTAAGAATGACAGTTGAAAGTGGTAACTTTAATTATTACTAATGCTACATTGAGAGACGTCTCTGAAAATAAAATACCACCCCCCACTCCACAAGAAGATCTGACTCTGAACGCATCTGAACAAAAAGCCCCAAACACCTGAAAACAACAACAGTTTGTTGCTAAAAAAATACATGATACTTCTTTTTCTTTCTTTTTTTTTCTTTTTACTTGTGTCTGCCCTTGCGTGTGCTCATTCTGCTTTTAAAATGTCTTATCTCTATGTCTTTGAAGCGAACTGTGCAAAGTCTATTTGTTTCGTAATGATTCCCACACTCTTGAGCAAATAAAGTTAATTTCACTTCCACATACAGCTCCACACTGTCACCGACAGCGTAAAGCGTGCAGACATGTTCCTGCCTTTTCTCGATAACTCCTGATTTCTCTGTGTTATTCTGAACTCTGTCTTTCTGCATGTACTGTATGCCCTCTAGAAGCACCTGTCAACAGTTACTTTAAAACATGGGACTGCTTCACTTTCGTTAGTTGGGGAACTCAAGCTCCCTGGTGAGTTCTGCAAATGATCGTTGATTTTAGTCCTGACGGGAAGGCTACGCCTGCTTCTGGGATTTGGAGAGAGGAAATACATGGGATGTCCATATAAGGAATGTGGCATTTCCCACAATCCCATGGACAACAGCCAGGCTCCATGCTTCTTCCAGTTACAGTAAAAGGGAGGGGAGGCCAGGTTTTGTCAAGGAACGCATGAGGGTTTTGGAGAATGACATAAGTTTGTCAGAGGCAAACATGTCATTTGTCCGCATGTCAAACAAAAACATAAGCAACTCTTCAAGGCTCCACTGTCTCCGTGACGAGGTTCAGTTTGGACGCATGTAAATTTCTAACAATCTAAAGGAAACAGAACGTTGTTATTCAAAGTCAAGCGCAAACAAACAAACAAAAACAAACTACCACAATCAAGCTGATCACATTTGTCACAGCTTTGTGATATTTCTCTTTACTCACTCTCCGACGTTGTAGGTCACCCCCGTGGCGACCGAAGCTCTAGGTGGACTAAATGAGGAAAACTGATCGGTTTGAGAGCTAAACACTGACGAAACGGTTCCACTGTGACTTCACCATCCCTTCTCTTTTATAAAGTCAATTTGCAAAGATAAGACCCTTTTGACAAAAAGCCCTCACTTTTATCAGCTGACAGCGGCTCACAGAGCACTGCAGAGCTGCCAAAAGGCCAAAACCGGTGAAACATTAACCTGTTCGGAGGCAGTCTGTCTGTCTGTCCTTAAGTTTGGCTGCAGCAAAGGTGGTCTGCTTATCTTCTCTGCTGCACCTCATCATCTCCTCAGTAGTAAAATGCTTCTTCTCTACTGGTGTTGTACTGGAGTGCAGATTTTTATAACTCCAAGGCAATTCAAAGTGTAATTCTTTGCAATCTTCTCTATATATATATATATAATTGATTTGCTCCCATTTCTTTGCCACTGGATTCCTGGATTTGTTGCACAAATCCTTTTTTAATTGAGAAACACAATGCAGAAAGAAACCGGTTGCTTAGGAGACCAAGTTTTGGCACAGATCTGCCACTCCATCTATTTTCAGCATGAGAATCCCAAGCTGCTCAGCTTTGCAAGCATTTAGCACCGGCAAATACATTTGTGCGGCTGCCCTGTGGTGGTTACTCAGCATTTGTCTTTCGGTCACATTGCCATAATTTTTCTATTAGAAATTTAAAACAGAATCAGAAATTATTCCACTTTTATTGTAGAACCTAAAAGTATATTTATGTTGTAACCTGATATTTGACTAAGCAGCTAAAACTGCACTTCACTCCAAATGCAACAAGTGCAAACGTGTCGCTGGGGATTGGCAGCCGTAATTGTTGGGGATTTCTGAAGTTACGTTACTTCAGCATTTTTCGCTTGTTCTGTTGCGCATTCCTGACAGCATAAATTTGTTTTTCCGGATGGGAATGACTCAGAAACATTTGGCACATCTTAAAAGCATCCATTCCTCCAGAGTCTATTTCATCCTATAATCTCATCTCTTACCAACAAATTTTATCCCACCGTTAAAACTGCAGCGTTCTCCGAGATTAGCCATTATGATGGTTTCCAGTGATTCCTGTTTCCACAAGTCGCCTTGGTTTTGTCATTGCATTATGTGCAGCTAGTAAATTAAAGACTGACAGAAAGCAAATATCTCATCAGACCCAACATTGCTGTGACACACTCAGCTATAGAGCAGTAATCTAAGGTCAAGCTTCTCTTCTTAAATTTTTAGCTCTTTTTAATTAAATTAAATGCTGTTTGTTAGTTATGTTGTTTTAGCTGAGAAGTGTGTCAGAATGCTTTGAAAGGTGCAAGGAATTCAGCTGTATGACACCTAAATTGTCAATGAATTACGATAAGCTGAATAACCCTGACACAAACCCCACTGGCTCAGTTTCCTGTCTTTGTCCTGTTTTATACAGCCCACAGCGCAAACATATCTTCATGTTTGCGCTGTGGGCTGGTACTTTGGTCCCATTTTGGTTTGCTTTGTCAGTCTGCTACCCTTGACACATCTTGTCAGTTTTAGCAGTAAACAGAATACGTCTCATCAGTTTTCAGAAAATAAAACAGCGAAAGTGCCACTTCTCCCGATGTGTGAAGGAAACAGACCAGTAATACGCTGAAAAGAGTTAGCTTATTTAGCTTATTAAATAAATAGATGCATGTACATATATTTATATAATTTGAAACACTACAAAAAAATGCACAAAATACGTTTTCCCTAAAAAAAATTAAAAGAACAGAGGACATTTAGGAAAATGGAGTAGAGACGACAGTTAACACTTGAGTTTTGCTTCCTCAAAAATGCCTCAGATTCTCATTGTTACAGTTAATCGTGTGTGTGTCTGGGTGTGTGTGTGTGGGGGGGGGTGCATGTGCGTGTGCGGATTGGTGTGTGCGTGTGTGTTTCTTCACCTGTTTTATTTGGTTCTCACTTCCTGCTCTTCCAGCAGCAGACACACAGATTTAGGTCGTGTTTTATTAGCGTCTGCACCATAAAATGATGGAAACAAGAGCAAATGTGTACATAGATTCCACTTGCAAACACATTTACTTTCATTTTTCAACCAAGTCAACTAAAAATACATAGAATGTGTTAAAAGTTTGAAGCTATCATCACATCATAATATCATGTTATTATTTCTTTCCCATAGAAAGTGTACCTGCCTCAAGCACTCTGTGGTTTTTGCTTATTTTTTCTGGACAGAGTCAACGAGAAATCTAATAAAATGTGTTTTCTTTGTTTTTCCTCGCCATAGGAAGCACACCTGCCTGAGTGGCTCCGTATTTAGCTTTGTCTCTTTTCTGGGTAGAGCCAATTGCTAGTGCTGTTGCTGCTGCTGACTGGATACTCTTTATCCATTTCACAAAGGAAAGCTCGTGTGGCCCAAAGCCAATGCACTTATTTTCTATTACTGCTTCTTTTTCTCTCAGCTACAAGCCAGTCACTGAATGTGGCCACTCAGTCTAAGACTATTTATGCTGCAGGTTTCTTTCTATTATAAAAGATTGCTTCTCACTGTCACCATCTAAGTCTTCTAAGTCAATGACTGAATGTTAATGGCTGGATGAATTTTTCTTGGTGGGATTGATTGATTGATTGATTGATTGATTGATTGATTGATTGATTGACTGATTGATTGATTAACTGAATTTGACTGTGATGCTGTACTGACTGTACTAAATATGACAACTGAATTATAGTGTAATGAGCTCAACTGGTTTAAACTCTACATGGCACAGTGCCGTTAGTGTTTAAAGATTGGCACTTTGGAAACTTATAAAAACTTATAATATTGGTAATGGTGCTCAGACATACATTTCTTTATCTTTTGAAATCAGAGACTTCTAGAAAGACTCTCTGGGGTGTAGTGGGAACATTTTAAGGTTACTATGATTATTAGCTGAATCTATGCATAGCAGTGTTATGATTCTTGTGTGATGCATGAGCTCATGAAAAAAACGTCTGAAGGAGTTTAGTTTCTCTGGTTTTATTAGTACAGTTAAGTCACTGAATTGTTTTTTCATCTCTCAAGGCTCCTAGTGAAAGAAGACATGTGCTTGCTGTCTGTTCTGCAACCAAGTAGATTATCAAACTATGTGAGTGGAATGAAACTCTCCCTATAAAAGTGTAAGCTATGTTCTGCTCGAGGCTCTTTCTCCTGACTGCAATCAGTGAGCAGAGACTTCGAACGCTGTAGAGCCTTCGACTAAATACTGATTAAGAATATATTCTTTGTCTGGTTCTTGAAACAGTTTTCCATCACTCTTTGTTAAAGGAAAATTCCCACAACAGGGTTCAACAATCAGCCCTGTTATTCTTACACAAGAGAAACAGTGAGACAATCTACTGGAGATAGGGCCACTTCTGCCAGACAGACCAGATCAGTAGCGCACACTTAAAAAATAATCAGCCATAAAGCTTGTAAGTTGAAGCAGACATGCAGGTTTTCATATGTAAACACACGTTCAGGTGACATTATTCACCGGTAATGGCCGATTAGTCATGCTGGATCTGAGAGGTGAGGCTTCTGACTAATTTGAAACTTTTAAACAGAAAAGGTGTTGCTGTAAGTTTTTTTAGTTTAGAAAGGTGACATTTTTCTATTGAAACAGATTAACAGAGTTCATGTTAACAGAAGAAAAAAAATCCTCTGCACACACGCAAACGCATGCTGTTGTCATTTCCTTTCCAGGATATTAAGCACCTTGTTGATCTCTTATCAAATTTGGTAAATTCTTTCCATGACGCCGGACGCCCCAGCCTTTTTCAGACATGGGAAATGTTATCATGAGGGAGTCTGGTTCACTTTCACTAAAAAAAGATGGAATATACACTCAAGTGGACTCTAAATGACAACAGTATTTATATCTCTCAACCTTTTGTCAGATTAAAACAAAAAACTTCAGGGTAGTTGATTGGCATTTTTTATTAGACCGGGGCAAGGGAGTGTATAAGTGGAGGAAAGACAATAGTAGTTAATGACTGAATCTGCTTTTCAAAATATTTAATATAATCTTCAAATTAATGCATTTTTTGTTTGCTCATCTTTTGTTTAGAGTTAAAGCTAAATAGTTTTGTTCATTAGCACACAGTTAAATGTGTGTGTCAAACTTAACCAGTGTTGCATCTGGGATGGTAAGACCACTACTGTATTTACGAAACACAAATCAAGTCAAACACAGGTGGCTGGTGTAACTCTAACCATAACCTTAGTAGAGGGGTGAGAACAAAACACTAAATGTGGCTTCCTCTGCTTTTACAGGAACGTCTTGCATGGGAAATTTTCATGAGCAGAACGTTGTCGTGGCTAGAGTCTAACCAAGACAACGTTCATCTTTTCTCTCTTAAAAAAAATGTTTCCAATTCTGGACAAAAACAGATCAAAAGGTAACAGAATGTTGGTGATTGGGTTCTGAAACAAATTAATTTTTTCGTCTTTCGATTCCAAAAGCAAATGTCCAAGAGATTTTGCCTCTTGAATTTAGTTTTTTTTTAGTCTGCTTGTTCCTCTTTTTAGGTTTCTTTTAAGGGGCCAGGTGTGTGTGTGTGTGTGTGTGTGTGTGTGTGGGGGGGGGGGGGGCTCTGCTGTAGAGCACCGTGCGGCAGCTACAAATGGAAAAATGGTGACTAGTGCAGCAAAAATACAGAGAAAATGCTTAACAAACAAAAACAAACTAGAGACGGTGCATTTTTCGTGAGGAGCATACTGGAATTTAAAGACGTAGATGTAGAAAAAAAAAAAAAAAACCCTGTAAAACCACCTGAATTTAAAGGAAGAAAGCCCTGTGAGCAACTCATACATAAAGTGACCAGAATTAATGGAATATATTTTTGCCTAATTTTAAAACACAGAGGAAAATAAGTGCTCAAAAATCTATGTAAATTACTTAGGCTTCTGGCCCGCATGCAAGAAACTCTCAGTGGACAACACAGGGATTCAAAAACGTTTATCATAATTATAATGAAGAGTGGAGGAGGGAAGTGAAGAATAGGGTTTTGTGGTGAAGAAAGTGAGTTTACTGGTGTTGGAGATGAGGAACACCAGGAAACACGGAGCACAGTTTGGGGTGTTGGTTTGGGTGTGCGTCATGGAGCTGGAGCTGTTGAGAACAAAGTGTAGATGCTGGAGGGCGGACAGGTTGGAGCGAATGAAAGAGGAACCCGAAGTTTGCTTTTTGTGGTAACATGATCCAAACGGTCGTGGAGCACAAGTTGCAGATGACAGAAAACGGCTAGGAGGTAAGAAAAAAAGAAGAGGAGAGCACCGGGAACCAAGCAGCTGAAAACATGGAGGCACAAGGAGAAAAACAAAGACCCCGAGGTACCGCAAAAGAAAATACAAAGGCGTCGGACAAACAACTCCAAACAGAAAGTCCACTGGAAATAAATATCCACCACGTCAGAGTTAGTACCTTGATGTGGGAAACATATTCTACTGACCTTCAGCATTTAATTCCCCACACATGCAAAATAATTTCCTAAACAAATGTCACTGTTGTTGAGGTAGAAACACCTGCGGTTTAAAGTCCTGCCAGCTCCACTTTGTGTATTTAGCTTACTTACTGACAGAGTTACAGACCTAACCACAGACCACCGACAGGAAAGTTCCTCCGTCCTACATGTTACACAAACTGCTGCTGAAGTTACTAGACAAAGTATAAACCCGTAGGATAAATATGTCCAGTTCTGGTCAGATTATTCTGTTTTGCTTTGTTTGTCACACTTAAAAGTTTCAGGTTGTCAAACCTACTTTGATATAAGACGAAGATGGCCAGAAGAAATGCAAAATCCTGATTTTTCAGAGAAATTGCTCATGTCCGTTGCATCATTGCCCTGTTGCATAAATTCAGAAAAACTAGGGTCGGACATTCTCCTTCATGATTTATTTCTGACAGAGTTTGTGGTTCTATCAATGGCAAGCTGCCCAGAACAGAAGATCTACTGCCTTACTTAATGTTACCATACAGATTCTATTTATGTGATTTCTTGACTTTACGGATCTGGTAGTTATCATGTCAGGCTGTGGCTACATGGAAACTGAGCTCAGCTTCCCAAGACGTGGGTGCATACAGTTAATTCTTTAATTAACAATGGAGTAGAGTTAGTTTTCACCTTCTCTTTTTGAGTTTACTGTTGTTCCCTTTGACATTCAAGTTTGTTCGATTATCTGAAACATTTTAACAGTGACAAAAAGGAACAGAAGAAATCTGTGTGGGGGCAAACACAGCCATATTTTCATGCCGATTCAGAAATTGGTAAATTAAGTTTTGGAGTAAAAAGAGCCGTGGAGAACTCATCGGCGTTCGCACACTTTCGCTGATCCATGCATAACTCTGCATTCCACATCCCAAAGTTCAGTTTATGTCAGCGACAAGCAACAAGTTTAGACTCGGCATTGCTACGCTTCTAGAAGTGTTTGCAATCAACTATATCTTAACTTTGGGTAGCGCTCATGGAGAAAAAGTAAAAAAGAAAGAAAAGAGCACATTGACTCATAACATGCATGAGGGAAATTAAAATCAGCATACATAATCCAAGCATCTCTCTAAAACTGAAACCATGGGAAACCCTCTGTCATACACGATTGACGTCAAGCGTTTGGCAGTTTGGCATTAAGCTCTTTGCAGATGTGGCAATGCACGCTTTGAACTGCTTAGCTTTTTTTTTTTTTTTTTTTTACTTGGTAATAAAAAGGTTTTAATGCAAACATTCTACAGAAACACAAAACCACTGCACTGATTGGTGTCAACTCTCTAACACAATATTCAAACATGAAAGAATAACATCACTAGCATGACCCAACAATTAGAAACTGCTTTCACAGCTTTAACAGTAAATACAGTAAACAATTTATGACCATTTCTTCTATCAATACAACATGCTGTGGTGTCCAGGTCAAGATGGCGGCATACCTAATAAGACATTCAGGTTTGCTGAAGGGATCTCTAGAAAAAATAGCTGGAAATACCTAGAAATGTATCCGGAGCAACCACTTTCTGCTTCTGTCATAGAAATGATGAAACTACAGACAAAATAAAGCTGCAAGAAGAAAAACTAACCCTGCAACATCAGAGATGAGCCCGTTGTGAAATGACATGATGGCTCAGAGCCATGAGATAACTTTGTGGTTCGGTTTAAGATTACGTCTTCTGATGATGTGTTGCGTTCATGTATGTTGGACAATCAGGCCAAACAGATGTCATGTCAATCTAGGACATAACATCTGTTTGGCACTTGGAGCCGGTCGTACACTGTCAGATCGCCATATATGCACTGAGAGGTGCATATACGTTCAGCTGTATGACCTGTGAGATCACCTCGTGCTTTATTTTTATCAGCTCTGTGATGAATCATAGAAGTAAATAGATATTTATGTCAGTGGTCTGAATGCTGAACTGATGGCTCCTCTAAATGTGATGGACTTGTTGGGGAATGTGTGTCTGCTCCTCCGTTCAGCCCCTATTTGTGACAGCTGCAGGTAAACATCATGCTTGCCAGAAAAACTCAGTTTAGAAAAAGAAGTGTTCGGCAGCCGACAACATACACACATCACTTTTAGAACCGTTCAGTCTCAAATCGCTACTAAAACATGTTGTAAATACTTAATAAAACACCAACTGAGTTCTTTTGGCTTTAATTGTCCTAGTTAAAGTTTAACTGAAGTCTTCAATTCAAATCCTTGAGCAGATTTGTGTTTTTTTTTTTCTGCTATTGATAAAAGGTATAGTTCCTTGTAACTTGTTTATCTCTTTGTATAAAAGAAATATTAAGTGTGAATATTTTTGTTTGAGCTGTTAAACACTTTAACCCAGTTTGAACATTCAATTAACCACATCACAAGACACATTTTATGTTTGACAACGTCTCTATATATTTTTTTATTAAGCTTAATCAATTCCAAAGAGAAAGCTTAATAATATGTCATTTTACTGAAACACACATCTTTTCCAGGACAAAGAACTGTGGCGGTGCCAGCACTGCCCGACAGAATCCGATTTGTGCACAAACAAATAAAGCAAACAGACGTACAAGCAAAACGTGCTTTAGTTTCTTGTTTCAAATTTTCTGTATAAAAACAGATTTATCTTTAAATAATTACATACAAAAATAAACCAAAGATTTCAAACATTAATGATTTCTATCTTACAAGCTACATACTCCAAAGAGGAAGATAGCAGCATTTCATAAGACGGTTAACAGTTAGTTTTCACTTCCTCCTCACTCACCACATGTACAAACGAAGGTTAGTTGCTCATAGTGCAAAGCAGTGCTTTCTCTCACCTTGTCAGATTTGGTCTACTCAAAAGGAGTTACACTGAATCCAAACCAGCTCAGACAGGCAGTTGTCCGGTTACAGTGTTTTTTCGGGGGGGGGGGGGGGGGGTTTACCATCAAACAAATAACGCACAAGCAGGCGTAGACACACACACACTTCACAGGGCGTGCATACAATTTTAGAACTGTAAACAAACACGTCTTTCAGTGTGAACGCTGTGTCAAAACGCTTGTCAGGATCGCAGAAGGCCACCGGCGGGGCGGACTGCGGCGCACACCCAGAGGGGTTTACAGAAACAGGAAGCACAGATTGTGGGATTTCAGGTTGCCACTTGCTTCTAACAGTTCCAGTTCACCGAGCAGGAAGCCCACCGAGGGAACCAGTCGCGGACGCCTCCGTGCTGCGCAGGTTGCTCTGGTCCAGACGGCGGATGCTCCGTCTGGATGCAGTATACGGGTTGGCTGACCTTGAAGTGTCAAAACTTCAGACGGGAAATCATATTTTCTTAATGCTTCCCCATTCAGTTCTGCACAGTCCAGACTTCAACGTCTTGCACAATGAAGTCTTCGTTGGTGGAAAGAGGAGCGTTGCGGAAGGTGGGGCAGGAAAAGCTGGCGCCGTGGTACAGGTCAGCGTCCAGCCAGAGAGCAAAGCCAGCCCTACGAAAAAAAAAAAAGAGAAAACATATATAAAATTAGAAATTGATTCTTTAACTTCTTCTTATTATTACTGGTTTATCATAAACTGCCTCTTTCATATTAGCCATAAGTGAAGAAAAGGAGAACTTACCCTCCTCCTCCAATCTGCAGAGATTCCCAGTTGCCGCTCACAAAGTAGGAGTTCTCCCCGCTCCACCTGTATTGCTAATGAGAATTAAACACAATATGTTAGTAATTGTACTTTTTCTTGCTGATACTATATGTTTAATAACAGCTTTTCCATTAATAATAAAAATGGAGTCCACCCCTACCTGGAAGTCAGGATTGAAGCTGAACAAGAAGGTCTCGCCCGTTCCGTAGCAGTATTTACTGACTCTGAATGGATCCGAACAAAAAGCTCCAAATACCTGAAAGCAACATAAGTTAACAGCTCGTTAGTCAATGGTTTTTTTTGGGGGGGGTTTTTTCCCCCTCATGTCAAAATCTGTGTTGAAGCCAACAGTCAAGATGCAAACCTTTTTGTGCATGTCTCTGATGACCAGCAGCACGGGGCTGTCCAGGTCAGTCATGTTCCTGTAGAGCGTCTTTAGGCTGCTCCCGTGGTTGATGGTGCTATAAACTAGTTGCCACGGATACCCCTGGGTCCGTGGAGGCAAGTTGGCTGCAATCTGTTGCGGGAGGGAAAACAAATGATGCTCTTATACATCTAATGCTTGCTTTTCAAGTCCAAAATAATTACACAAAAGTAACTTTTCCATTAGAGCTGTACAGGTTTGTGGAGTAACACTCACCTTCTGTAGGTGAAAGTCATCCAGCAGCTGGCTCGCATGACTCAGCACAGGAAAATCCTCCTCAACCTCCTGGTACTCGGTCTCATCCACCTCAGACTCCACCGAGCTGCAGAGACTCAGGCGGCGCTTTGAGTCCTTCACCGTGATGATCTGAGCAAAAGATGTCAACAAAGCCATGAGAAAACTGTTATCTTCCCCACACACTTTTCTCTTTGCCTGACATTCGTTTTTCACATAGACTTGTCCTACAGATACACAGCTGTAAGTAAAACCCCTGAGAGCTTGGCATCAAATAATTCCCCTTCCCCTGCTTCCAGCTCATAATCTAACCTCAACGTATGGCTCCGCACAGTCACTGGCAAAATAAAGCACTCGGATATTTTTCTCCGTTTTCTTCATAGCTCCCGAGTTGTCTGTCAGCTTCTGCACTCTGCTCTTCCACATGGCTGCTCTGTGGAGAGAAACTTTCTCCCTTTATATGCCCTCTGCGGCGCTTTCACTTTCATTAGTCGGAAATCCAACCGCATGGCTGCTTATTGGTTAACCATTGCGACTAGAGTTTTGCTTTCCTTCACACACGGAAACCCTGCCCCGAGCTACAGAGAAGGAGGAGAAAGGATGTCCATATAAGGAAGGCGGGTTTTCCCATCATCTCAAAGCTTACAGTTTTTTCTCTCTCTCTCTTTCTTTTTTTTTTTTGCCTGCAGTGCCCTCACCTTGCTACACTTACTGTAACAGATAAGGGGCGAAGTTCTCCTGAAATTCTCCTGAAGAATGTCTTTGGCTGTTGAGAGCAGAGCTCAACAATCTCTGATGTGTTTTCTTGTTTTTCTTCCTCTGTCTGAGCAAAAACTCACCTCCCACTTCTTTGCAGCCTTGGGCTTGCTGGCGGGTTTTCTGAAGGCCTTGCCGATTCCATTCGTGTCCTTGTCCACGACACGGTAGGCTCTGTGGCATTTCATCCTGACGTTGTTGGAGGGCTTGCAGCGCTTCTTCTCGCCTTTGCTGTAGATGTCTGGAGACCATTGCACAAAGAAGGTGTAGAGGTGGTCGACCCTGCAGGGCAAAGGGAGCGAAGATGGTTTAATTTCGAATAAAGTGCAGCATGCTAAACTGGAGACACATAGAGAAGTCGCTGAAATCCCATCCAGTTTTTGTCATCCTGCTCAACGAGGCCCTGCATGATTGGTAGATTATCTAAACTCAATAGTGATGTCAGACTGGCAGAGAAGATGCCAAGACACATAAGATCAGGGTGCTGATTTCTAAGCTTCTACTAAGTACTTAGTGTTAGCATTGTGTCATTTTGAAATGAATAGGAACTTGTTTTTGTTGCACTGCTTCATGCTGTGTTGAAAATTTGTCATTTTCTGCAAATGAATGCCGAAAATAAGAATATTTTTATTTAGAAAGAGAGAGAACCGTTGTCGACAGGTAATATAAAATATTATTTTAGAGTAAGTGTAGGAAACAAAAGTTTTGCTGTGGTTTACATTTGTGATTTTCCAGACTGGTGTGTGTGCAAAAAAAAAAAAAAAAGCAAAATGTTATTTTAAATTGTGAATTGAATTGATAAAGTTGTTAATGTGCACAAATAGCTGGAACCTGAGACATTCTTCCCAGTTACAACTTTGCCTTGCAAAGCTAGTTACAAAGTTACTACCTTGGTAACTAGTAACTTAGCTAGTAAATTTGTTCCACAAAGGGAATTAAATGCTAATATGAAATATGGTTTATTTTAATTGTCTCAGAGTCTTACTTTTTCAAATGTCAAAATTCTAGAAAAAAAAAAACTAAACATAATAGCCTAGAAAATTGCACTGCAAAAATCACAGATTCCCTAATGTAATAAAAAAAAAAAAACTACATTTGTCATAAAAAAATAAAAAATAAAATAAATACTCAAAACAAAACACAGAAGTAGTTTATTTTGCAGGACAATAAGCTCTTGTTCCACTAAAGAGAAACACTTCGGACTTTTACAAACATGCTGTCCTGTCAGCGCATATGGAAAACCATACAGAGCAGCACATTCAACACTTTCAGAGCTACTTACTCTCCAACGCTGTAGGTAATTCCCATAGCTGAAGACGAAGCTGTAGATGCTAAAGAGCTGAAGACAAGTTGATAGCCTGAAGGCTCACAGCCGAAGTAGCTTTTCCACCTCGGCCCTGCCATTCCCACCATTTATAGGAGCGGATCAATTCGCTGAGATAAGCCCCTTTGACCATAAACCCTCCCTCCGTCTCTCCACACGGCCTGCACGTACTCTGTGGGCCGTGCGAGCCTGTGCCTTGAAAACCAACGCCGGTAAAACATTAACCTGACCGGCTCCGGGTGATCGTCCTGACGTTTGGTGGAAGTTCATGCAGTTATTGTGTCAAAGTAAGGCTCGGTTAAAGAAAATGGTGAGTTGACAGAGAGATAGCGGGCCTGAAAGTGTGTCATTCAGATTGGTTATCCTTTTTTATTGTGTCTTTCTGGCTCCTTGGGCCCCTGATAGATCTTATCAGGGGATCTTATTAGGAGTGCAGATATGGAAGATTTGCATTGCAACACAGTTCTTATTTATTTATTTTTTTTAATGGGAGAAATGTCAACATTCAATAATTAATGCTGATGTTTTCTTGACTTGATGTTTTCCCTAATTTTCATTATAGAGTTCATTTAAGATGTGTCAATTAATGGTGTGCATTTTCTTTGAAATTGTTTCTACTCGACTGAATAAGGAGTTTTTCATTTTTCAGGTGGTTGCACGAATGTATAACGGCAAGGGATGACATTACATCACCCCTTGCCATCACACTCACATCCAGATTATCATGATTATCAGAAGTTGTTATTTCCCTATGGTTTTCCTAAAACAGCGTCAAATAGAAACGTCCCTTGTTGACATTGCCGGACAGGGATTGTGTCTGGAGATACATTTTCATTGCGTCTCGGCTGTTTTGAGGTCAAAACTACCACAGTCGTTTTGTTTATTCTGTTTCAGATCATTGACCATTTGTTTTCTTCAGACGGGAGGGTTTGAAAAACACGGGGGGGACCCGTGCTATCCGAGCACGCTCCACCCTGTCCGTTGTCTCACTCTCGGTGTTTACCTTTGAGATTTAATCAGATCAGCAAGAGGCCGAGTATAGCGTCGATCATTTGTCAGCAATCAATTATTCAATACTTGCCATTCAGACGTAATCAGTTGTTAAGTGATCATTAGTATTACCACGCTGGTGTTCAGACTAAACTAGTGTCTCAAGAGAGATAGATTAAGTATTACGAAGATTGGCATTCGGAGACGTTTGATCAGTAAACCTACAAAGGCAACTTGGAAGCTGTCGACGAGTTTAGCTTCGTGAATTTCCAGAGACTTCTATTTGAGTGGATAAGGATTTAGAGTCCTCCTGAATCAATCAATCAATACTGCAGTACGGAGCATAGATAAGGGCGTTTTTATTCACAGTGACAGCACTGTATCAGGATTTGGGGCAGTGGCGGCAGTGCTTAAGCATACAGTTTTGTTGGTCTTCTGATAAGTCTGGGGTCACGAATCAGCCATGACATCCTTACACAAGAGAGACAGTGAGGAAGATCAATGCGCGATAGGGCCTGTTCCGTCCCACAGACAAGATCTATAATACACGCACGCATGAGCACACTTTAAAAAGCCCTCTAAAATAGTTGCATTTATAGCCATGTGTTAGTTTTGAGCCACACACAGCACTTTGCATGTAGACCAAAATGTAAATTTTGTTTCCATGGACTTCCTGTGTTAAAATTGAACTCTGATTTTTTTTCAACAATTGCTTTTTTTTATTGTTGTCCACTTTTCCATAAGGGTTCAAATTATTGAGTTCACAAATATTAGATGTTTTGTTACCAGATCCTCCCACCCCATTGCCTGTCTCTCAATGCTCTCCTCGTCCATTCGGACAGTTTGGACATCTGTATTGCCATGATGGGTTGAACAGAAATCTGTGAGATATCTGTCCGACCACGACATCGTAGCATTAAAAACCTCAACGTGAGCTGCATCAAAAGCCTTGATTTAAAACTACTTTTCCACATGACGCTTGGGTTTTTTGATAGAAAACTACTTTGGGGATTTCTTTAAGTCAGCGTGTTTCTATGAACTGTGTGTAGGTCATTTCTCTGTAAGTAAACCTGATGTGGTTACACAATGAATATTTGTCATTTCCTTGGCTGGATGACTGACCTCTCCCCCAAATCCAGGAAATCTGCTCTTTCTTCTACTTGCAGCAGCAACACGTGAAGAGTTGCGGAGCAGCTTCCCCACCACAGACTCTACGTGAAACCATCCACCACCTGTTACTATTATTCAATCCTTAGCAGGGAGTGTAAAAGACCACACATTTTCCCAAGATCTCTACACACTGTAAAAAAAAAAAAAAAAAAAGAAAAAGAAACGTCTCTAATTTATTGTCAAATGCCAGAATTTCACTGGATAATCAGGTAAAATACTGGCAACCACAGCTGCCGGTATTTTAGAGATGTTTTATTTTACAGTGTAATAAAACCTTCAGGATCAAAATTTGTGCCTCTGCACCTGAAGGTTGTTGTAAATGTCAAATGTTCATGATAATTGTGAAGCAGAAGGTAAATTATATTTTTTGGGGAGGGGAGTTTGGAGAATTTTCCTGCCTATTATTCTAAAATATCTCAAGTTCACTCAGGTTGGACCGAGAGTGTTCACGAAAAGCAATTTTTAGGCTTTGCCACAGCTTCTTGAATCCGTTCGGGTCTGGACTTTGACTAGGCCATTTTTGCACATGGATGTGCTTCCATGTAGTTTACTGCTCCACAGTTTTGTGTCTTGCATTGACCAAAACGTAAATGTTCGTCTCAACTTTTCCCATGAACCCTCTGTGTTAAAATGTGACTCTGGTTTTCTTTCGCTTGTCCACTCTTCCATAAGGGCTCAAATTATTGAGTTCACAAATATTAGATGTTTTGTTACCACCTGTCTCTCTGATCAATGCTCTCCTCGTCCAGTCGGACAGTTTAGACATCTGAAATCTGAGACGTTTAAAGTTTGGGAGATTTTTTTTATAACGTAACTCACCGTCTATTTCCCTGACCCGACAGCTGCGTTCCCTGTCCTTCATGATGCCGTTTGTTCACTTTTCTCTAACAAACCTCTGAGGCCTTCCCAGAGCGGCTGTATTCATACTGATATTGAACTACACACATCTGAATGTGAGCCTACTGTAGGGGATTGGTTGAACAGAGTTGTATTTCAGGGCATCCGAGTAAAGCTGGGTAAATACAGAATATGTGTTACTGTGTTTCAGTTTGTCTCACGAGATCCCAACGCAACACATCACAGTTTGTGGTTGTAACGTGCGTTATCAACAGCCCACAATCTTGACATGGAAAGCCAGAAAAAAAAAAAGCCAAATAGAATACCAAAGCAAAAGAAAAATAGAAAATTGCTTTCTTCCCATTTTATGAAGAATCAAAAAGAGATTTCAGACAGTAAGAGCCAGTGAAAAACAAGGGTAAAAAAAAAAACTCAACATTTGGACTGTAGCACAGTTTCACAATATATCTTTGATGGTCAAATCCTCATTTTGTTTGTTTTAGGAAAAAGTCCACTTCTAATCTCTCAGGCTGCAGATGGAAAAAAATGGCTTCAAACTCCTTGAAGCTCAAGAACAAGGTAACCCTTGTTTTCCATTAAGTTTCTGGTTTAAATGTGTTTTTGCTGCAATGCAACGTAGCAAAAATATTTGCTTTATTTCAACACACAGATTCCGAAAAATGCATTATATCCTGCAGAGTCAGTTGTTGCTTTTAGTGGCATAATTGTCAGATGTCGCTGTCACGTTTTAATTCAGAAAAGATAATAGAATCAATGCCTTACACTGACCTGAAGCTGAACTGATCCGGCATTGATTTCCAGCTATGCTAAAGTCCGTGAGAGGTTTGCTGCCAAAACTCACAAGCCTCCCTGCATGTGCGAGACTGTGGGAAGTTAATTTCTCAAATATGCTGCGAGGTTCGATGCTTGTTGTTTCACTTCTTTTCTTGTTTTCAATGCAAAGTCTCATTTTCAATCTTATTAAGTCCAAAATTCAAATAAATCCAAATTATGTGCAGATTAGTGAGTTTGGTTCAGACGCTCCTCCATTTTGTTTCGTTAATAAGCAGAGAGATGTTTTTATTTTTTCTCTCTCTTTCTTTCTTCAACCTGATGGAGAAGTAGTGCAGGTTAAATCGCTGAAGCAAATCTTTGGGCTCAGAAACTGGTTTGTACTGGATCAGGAGCTGCTGCTCTGCAGGATTATTTTTTCTCTCTGATAAGCTGCTGTTAAAGGCTGGATTTTTGTTTCACACCATAAAGGTTTAGCTTCCAGTACATTCTGGATTTTGGAGTTATAAAGCAGAAAAATGAGAGCATTGAGTGGCTTTAATGTTCTCCGTCACGCTTTTTTATCACCGTCTGACTCGTGTACTCTGTCCAACTCTCACTCAGCAACTTTTGACTAACAAAACTACTAAACTTAACACCATTTAGTGACATAATCGTCCCGGCAGCACGCAGCAGACGACTGATTTAGATGCAACGACCGCAAAACGGCTCTGACCGGGTCAGTGGGGGTTAATTAGTTACACCTCTGCGAGGCTGGCAGCTTTATTCGGTGGCAGGTTAGACGGTGTATCTTCATATGAAGCTTAGACGCTGTCTGTAAGTGAGTGCGGAAACCACGTCTTGTGGCATCCTCTCTCTCAGCACACACAGAACGTGGGAAATTCTTATGGGTGCGAGATGAAAGCAAGTGTTGAACCGCAGCAGTTCTCGTCACTTTTCACTCAAAGTAATAAAAGTTAAAAAAATAAAAAAAAAAACTTTCAGATTCTGAATAAATCCACAATCGACTGCCAGCTTTTCTGTTTTGCTGAGATAAAAAAAGAGACCTCAACAGGTTCTTAGTTTTTTTTTGTTTGTTTGTTTTTTCTGTCTTTCATGCATTTCTTTGCCAATGCTGAGTCATTTACCTGAATGTAGCCTCAGAGGTTATTCATTTGAGTTCATTTATAATTGTGATACATTTATGATTTAATATCCAGTAAGCCATTTTAATAACTTTTTTACATATATCAATAAAAAGATACCAGAGTGTTGGGTTGCTTATCACTTTGGACATCTTGCTGCGGGCCTCTCACCACAAACATGAGCGATAGTGAAAAGCTAGAAGGGAAAAGTCCCTTCCAGATTTTGATATCTATTGACTGAAATTCTTTGCAAAACAGCTGAATTGCAGATGTAGACGAAGAGCACAGAGAGAAATGTTTAAGTCTTGCCACAGGTTTTTCTCTGATTAAAATCTGGTCAAAGATTTGGCCTCACCTGACCGAAGCACCACGTTCCACACCTCCCTGAACAGTTTGGGGCAAGGCTCTCCAAACCCTGGATGGAAAACATCTTAGATGAGCCAGTCGTCTTTATTTGGTCCCCAAAGAAATGCAGAAACTTGCACAAATTCGGCCTGATGGCAGAGACACAGGAATACAGGCTTCGTTCATCGTTTTTAAATAATCTCGACTTTTCAAACCATATTTCTATATTAATATGCTTATCTAGATTGTTCTTTCATCTTTCTCCCCAACTACACTTTTGTTTGATTAGACAGAATCAGAGGTCTTTGCAGCAACATGTTTTATTTTTTTTTTTTCTTGGGTGGGGGAAGTTAAGCTAATGATTTGGATCTCCAATAGTGGTTATAGTGGTTTATGCAAAACCTATGTCAAAGACCTTTGCACTTTTTTTTTACATTGTAAATTTTCATGTAGAAGTGTAATAACACATATTTGGGGTAATAATAAAAATGGATGCTATTAATGAAACATTAAATGCAAAATTATCCGTACCGATGGCATAATATGACTTAACATATTAATTTGCCCAACATAACTGGTATTTTGTGGCGACCCATTCAGAGTCCTGACTTCATCGCCAACAAAACGACATTCTTTTCAAAGACTGAAAGACTTTTGGTTTTTCCTCTACAACTTCTGGGATTTTTTATTATTTTTTTTGTCCTAAGTGAGTCTCTCTGTCCTGTTACGTTCAACACGTTCCACGCTCGCAGCACATTTCGGTTTTATTGTTTTATCTGCAGCGATCACTGGCCCTGTTTTAAAACGTGATGTCCGCTCTCTGCTCCTCAGTCTACTTTGTGTTTGAGTTTAACCTTTACGAGCATATCAGATCTACGTTCTGGTGCCCTGCCAAAATCAACTGCGGGCACGCTGAATAAGTACTGGACTTTAGACCAGACTGGACTTTACTTTGTGAACTTCTGGGCCAGCATTCTGCACTGCTTCTATATTTGCTGCGGCCATGTAGTTTGCTTTTGTGGACCTCTGTTTTAAGTCGACGTGTCGGTCTTCGACTCGGGATCCCACTGCTTTGCAGCCACCAAACTTTTTTTTTTTTTTTTTTTTAAAAAGGTATAGCTGCTGTCATACGTTCCAACACCTGCACCACTGGTGGGTCAGGTGGGCAGAGGTTTCCATTCATAAATCAATCTGTACCTTGTTTCAGAAAGAAGGTGGAATGCTTTCCATTGTGGGTGTGTTTTTTTTTTGTGTGAGGGGAAAAAGTGTTGAAGGTGACTTAGTTTACAAAACCCTCCGCAATCCACAGGTTTTGGAAAAAAAAAAAAAAAAATCCCTAATACAGATTTGTGTGTGTTAGAGCAGTTTATCTGAACGGTCTGTGACGTGCTCCAAGAGTGGTCATGACCTCTGCTGTTAACACGCAGCCACCAAGAAAAGAAAAGACAACAACAAAAACCACAAAATTTTCATGATGTGAATCACCAGCAGTGTGTGTGTGTGGGAAGTACACCCTACTCATTTATGTAGCCAAACTTGTAGGAACCAGTGCAAATAAATTTCACTCTTTGATTTCCTCCGCCGGCCGAGGCTTTGATGGCGTTGCGCTGCGTTGCTGGGTTTTGTGTGTTCTCCTCTCGCCAAGTGTGTTTCACGTACTGACCTGCCTGAAACCAGGCCAGATCAGACAGAGGTCCTTCTGTTCTGTGTTCACGGATGACACGTATTTTAGCGGCGGTCAGGGATATTTTAGCTGATACTTACAAATGTCGGTTGAAGATTAACAGTATTTACTAGAGTAAAACCAACCCAGATACACGGGCTGAGGTCCTTTAGTGAAATCGCTGTATCGCTGATGAAGCGTTCCTGAGTTTCTTGCACAATTTAATAGACATACTAGCAAAGGCTCCTGCTGTTGTCACACTTCCAAACACACTGTCAAACTTTCTTTTATTAGCATGTGCTGCATTGCGTGCTAAAATGTCACATCTTCTAACCATAGAGTTAAGAGTTGCATGACTTTCTGTGAAAAGATATGACATGAACACAAATAATTTCCTTCATTTTTCCTCCGGCGTGCTGTTTTCAGAAGAGCAACACATTTATTATTAGAAACAGTGAAGTAATCCCTTTTAAAAACATGATGTAAGCAGCTAATTTCTTGCTTTTTTTTTCTTTAGCTATGAAAGACTTTCTCTCTTCTTAAGAACAAAGCATACTTACTCACCCAAAGACCCACTGAGAAGGGCTGTTTCATAACGGTGCAGCACACGTTCGGGGTGTCAACAAGTTTGATAAGAAGATTTAAACACTGGAGAAACGGCGAAGCTGCAAGAAAAGAGGCCAGAGCAGCAGCAGCAGCGCTGCAGGGTTTTGCATGCTGCTATTGTGAAATCTTGGCAAGTTTTTATTTAGTTAAGTTGGGTCAGTTTCACATCTCCAAGTCTAAGGCTTCCTGTTTAGTCTTAATAGGAAGCTTGAACAGAGTAAAAGCACATGTTGAAGACTGAGGAATGCATTTTAAATGTTTACGTGTGAGACACGTTTTCTATATAATGTTGTAAGTAAATACATCATCATTACTGTCTGTAGATGACAGGACAGAGGTAATATCTCACTCATGCTTATAAATATAAAACATGTAAAAAGCAACTAACCTAAATCGAACCACTTAAAGGACATTCTGAGAGAACTTCAAGTTGATAAAAACATAATCAGCTAAACTTTGTCTTCACATGGTCTTGTGTGTATTTCGGATTTCTAAATGTCTGTCTGGAATCTGAGGGAAAATGTGGAATTGCTATTCATGAGGGGTTTGCCGGCAGGAGCGAAATCCTGGAGGTCGGGTGCCATGACACAGCCTTATCATCAGTCTTATCATCATGAAAACTTAGCTCCTGTGAGGTCCAGTTGGGTCAGATTCTGCTCACTTTCTCTGAGTCAGCTCCAGACTCCGTCAGCTCTCGGAGCTCCGTCTCTGGATGCTTCATCAGCCTTTTGCTCACACCGTTGCTGCTTTATCTTCTGCATTTCTTTGGATTTCAGGACAGCTGTGGGCGATTTAAGAAACAGTTTTGCTGTAAGAGTAAAAATCACATCCAGGTTTGGTGTGTTGACTGGGTCAGCGAGTCATTTTCTCTCTCAGGTTCTCTACAGCTTTTCTCCATCACTCATCACATTGACCCAGAAGTCAGAGAAAAAAGGCTGGGCTATGTAAATGTTCTATTTCAGCCAGCTATTTTGAATTGCGGTAAATATATATATACATATATA
>CAEGAE010070851.1:0-32828 GCA_903067095.1 Girardinus metallicus | reverse complement strand
AGGCTTAGCCTGGCGGTGGGGCTAATAAAACATGGCGGGCCGCCAGGCCTATAATACACTGGGGGAAACCCTGTTGTCAGTTCAGCTATACATTCTTACAAATAAAACAAAGAATGTCAAGAATTTTACAGCCGATGATTACGTTATGAATATGAGGTAATACCTTTGTGGTAGCAATGCTGTTGACGAAGCTGACTTGCTGAAA
Organism: Girardinus metallicus; assembly: GCA_903067095.1. NCBI lineage: Eukaryota > Metazoa > Chordata > Actinopteri > Cyprinodontiformes > Poeciliidae > Girardinus > Girardinus metallicus. The sequence goes on along the minus strand of CAEGAE010070851.1, from coordinate 32,623 downwards.
GCCTTTCTCACTCATGGTGAGACAGACCTCCCAGCGCTCATTGACCACCTCATGGACCACAGAGAGGGGACTGCCCAGCTCGTCCACCTTGTCCTTCACATACATGTCCACATAGCTGCGAAAACCTGACACCTGGAGTGGAACAGCAGGATACAGTTAGTAGCACAAATACAACCTGCTTGTCTAGTTTAAAAGCTTTGATCTGAGGGCATCAAGAGGCCAAAGGTGGCATTGAAACTATTTTTTTTATGATTTTGTATTTATCCTTCAACTACTGACAAAAACTCAAGATTCATTGCCACGAATCAAATATAATGGACACAATCTGATATTAAAAGAATATACAAAGGAACGTGTTTTGAAGAAATTCAACTCTAACTATAACTCAAGGTTTTCTTTTTTCCTCCCTATTCAGACTTTAAAAATGGTCTAATCAAATCCAATATTCTAGACCACAGGTCAGAAACCTCATCAATAACTAAGAGTCATGTTTGCCTTCTTTCCAGCTCAACAGCATTTGTTTAGAGACACAAAAGCAACATGACTCATCGATGAGAAATAGCTCATCTCTAAAACCCAGGCAATTTGTTCAGATTTTTAAACAATTTCAGTTTTGGGTTTATTACTATGATGGAATATTAGGACCATACTGAGGAAAAATGTACATTACAAGAATAAAGACATCAAATTACAAGAAGTTGTATGAGAATAAAGTCAAAATCCTAAAAGAGTAAAGTCAAGCAAGACTTTATTCTTGTAGGATTTTGACTCTATGCTCACACAACTTTATTCTCTTGACATTGTGACTGTATTTTTGTTATTTTATTATATTAGCGTGGCCCTAATAGTACGTGTATAACATTTTGTTTTGGAATTTAATAAACAATTTTGTCAATGAGGTGTTCAATTTTTGTAAACTTTTGAACCTCAGTTCAAAAAACAAAGCAAAACAAAAAAAACCCTACTGACAAAAAAAAAAGGAAGAAAAGTTTGTCATAAAATAAACAAATATTTCTTACACTATTAATCTTACTCTTTGGGAAAATCTTATGAATATATTGCACAAAAACACACCAGAAAAACTGCCAAAGCTAGCGTTCAAAGCACGATTACCTTTACATTTTAAAATGCTGTTAAATTCTTTAGTAGTTTTGGTCAAAGTTATTAAGAGGCACACAGTAATTTTAGAGTTAAGACTCTGTAGGAAGCCTGTAGCAATATACAGTATTAAAGATTAGCCATACACCAGGAAGTCTACAAAAGAAGAAATGTTGATTTCGTTTTAACCTCATGGTACCACAGTGTTTTTACATCAGTTAACCTAAGTTAAAGTTGGCTTTTGAGGAGACAGTCCACAGGAAGATGCACAAAAGCTACATGTTTTTAAATTCAAGTCAAAATCCTCCTAAATTATGACCTGAAACTAGTCAAATTAAACACCCTGCAGGGGGGAACCTGAACCAGCAGAAACTTACAGGCAGCCTCTTGCTGTTGAAGAACACTTTGACTCCCTTGGAGGAGCCAGCGATGTCGTACGCTCTCCTGGTCATCAGAGCCACCGTGTCTTTGTCCAGGATGCTCATCTTAAACTTGGCCAGGTCCGGCCTGAAGGTGATGCAAGTGTACTCCTCTCCTTCAAAGGGTTTGATGCTGGTGTCTCCCGCTCTGCCCATGTTGTCGTACCAGGTCTGTGTTAACAGAGTACTGATGTTAAACTGAATTTTATCCTTTTAGAAAACAATAAAACAGATAAATATAACTCGGAGCTCCTCCCACCTGCTTGAAAACCTTCTTGGACTCCTTACAAGCAGTCTCCACGGTGAACTTTGTACTGAAGATATTGCAAAGTTTGGCGCCGTATCCGTTACGGCCACCTACATGAAAACAAGGAGGAAATTATTTTCAAGCATTATTGTTTTTCCAAAAACCTTATATTGGAAATAAATCAATGAATCGTATAATAAATTAAAACGAGTCAGATCATTTCTCTCTCTCTTTCTACCAAAACCTGGATGACACAAGTCTTCAGTTTGGTGATTTGGTCTCAACTAGTTACATTTTTTTAAAGAAAATTTTATGTACAGATTTCAGTATTTATTTTATTTGTCATTTTGGGTATTTCTAAAATACATTTTGGATATTCGAAATATCTTACAGTTCCAGTGTTACATGTGCATTAGAAATTAAAGTTGCGTACCTGCATTATTACGCCATCGTATCATTTGAAAATGGTCTCAAAACAATAATATTATTTATCGCAATACCTTCTGGGACAACTTATCGCCCAGCAAAATAATAAACGCAACACAATCAGCCTCACCAGTGACCTTCTTCTCCTCGTCGTCATAGTTACTGGACGTGAGGAGCTGTCCGAAGATGAGCGCAGGCACGTAGACCTTCTCCACCTTGTGCTCCACCACAGGGATCCCCTTCCCATTATTCCACACGCTGATGGTGTTGTTCTCCCTTCAAACAAACGCACATGTTACCGTCCAACTTCTCTGTGAGGAACTATGAGCTGCAGTGTAAACTGATGAGCAGAGATGACTCACACGTCGATGTTGACTCGGATGCAGGACATGTTCTTGTCCCTTTGCTTATTGTCGGCTGCATTTACTATCAGAAAAAAAAAAAAGAAAAAGTTTAATAATAGAAAAGGGAACACAACACGGGATTAATGTTGCTCTTCTTTTTAAAATCGTAAATGCTAATCACTCACCGAGTATCTCATCAAAAATCTTGTAGAGCCCGGGAACAAACGTCACGTCGCGGCAGTTCAGTCCTACGCCCTCGTCATACACCCACATTTGCTGGGGAAAGATGCCAATTAGCGATTACAGCGATGCGCACCACGCACTCCGCTAGGCGCTCCCAATCAACCTCCTGCAGCGGCAAAAGTGACAACACACAAAATCTTGGAAAACATTGAGGTGATTTCTTACTTGGCTGACAGGCTCTACAGAGCCTATGTAGGTGTCTGGCCTGAGCAGAATGTGCTCCAGCTGCGTCTTCTTCTGGTAGATCCTCTCCACCGACAGTCGCTTCGGATCCTTCTTTGTCTTTTCCAGCGGCTTATTTTCCAAAAATGCCTGCAGGACACGCCATAAAGTTTGTCTAAGTTGATTATATTCACACAATTAATAACTCTATGCAATCAACTCCAAGTCTCACTTGATTCAATTTGATTGGCTTCCTTAGACAATTTTTTTCTTTTCTCTGGCAGAACTGATATTTTGCTTCAACCCTATGTGTTTTGTAATTTTAGCTAGTGCATATACATAAGAAAATATTTACTTATCAATTTAGCTTATTAAACTGAATTACCATAGATCACAAGTAGAAATGAACTAGAATGTAATGTAACTGGACTGTTTACGTGTGTTTGTACACTGAATCTGTCTGCAAAGTGCAATTAAACAGCGTTTATTGTGAATCACTTGCATAATTTAATGTTTTGTGCTGAAAATGCAGGTTTATTTGCATTTTCTGCAAGTAAACCTGCAGGTAAACCTATGTGTTTTCCCTTTTGTTCTGTTCTGTGTTGTGTATTTCTTTCAAAAGCTGCGATGCATCGAAAAGTTGCAAAATGGTAGCATTATTAATTTCATGAAAATGAGTCAAGCATATTTATTTTGTTAACCCTAACGCAAAATATGTATCTGCTCTTTACGTTTCAAAGTTTAACAACTTTCATAACAGTAAATTAATATGTTACTGCCACTAACAGAAATGTATGCGTACCAAATTTTACCCAACCGGTATAAAAGTAGCACCGTTAGCTAAATAAATAAATTCTTGTTTGCAACATTTTCAATAGGAAAAAACCGATATCTTGTTATTTTGTGCATGTCATGTGCTTGGACACAAGCCATAGGAACAATAAAATTACCTGTTTTTTACCACTACCCTCCATGCTTTGTATTTGTAGCTTTTTAGTTTGCGAGCTAAAGTCTTGCTAAGGTCGTTAACAATTACACACGTTGCTAGGTCGCTAGCTTTAACCACTCAAAAGCAGTAAGCCCTCAACTAAAAGTTACAAGCAGAACATGTGACATTAACGTTACCTTCAGTGGTTGAGCCATACTTCTGGTGCTTTGTGTTTGCAACAGTGTAAATAAAATACGGCTAAACCTGGAGAAGTAACTTTTAAACGACCGAAACTCCGAGCTAAACCCTACCGCAACCAAATTGGACCCTGTTTAAAAATTCGAATTTTGAGCAAACAGCTCCCGCTCACTACTTTGACCAATTAGACGAGAGAACATTGCGACGTCCCAGACGTTTTTCCTCCAATGAGGGACACAAACCAAACGCCAACCAATAGTTGGCAGAAAAAATAACATTAACCCGCCTGTTTGATATTCACAGGCCAATCAGCATGCGACGTTTTCTGTCGTCCACACTTTAAGTAATATTTTCTTCAGCGCGATGAAACTGACATTGTCGTAAACAACTGTTTGCTATTTGTCAAAAATAAGAAGTAAAAGGGTTTACAACATGTGGCTCTGGAGCCTCAAGTGACTCTTTGGTAGTTTTTTTTCCTGTGGAATAATAGTATTGAATTAACACAACTGAGGGACACTAAAAGTACCTGTATTATTTTTTTTATCTACTTTTACTGCCAGAGCAGGAAACCAGGTGTTTTTTTCAAGAAGTTTACAAACTTCCCATAGAAAAACATTTTGCAAGATACTTTTTCCTTTATTTTAAAACTTGAAAATAGAAATAATGATGACTCTTTAAAAACTGACTATAAATTCCCTATGTATCAAAAAATATAAGCTGTCTTTCAAAAAGTAAAGGAACATTTGTATTTCCAAAGACCTGTTACATTGAGGCGCTAAGCGTAAAACGGCTCTCGGGATTATAACGCCTGCAGATTCCTGTTCAGTCATATGTTTATTTACTGAAATTGAAAAACACCAAAAAATTCCTCCATTATTTGAATTGTAGCATATTTAATTTCAATGATGTTTAAAGTGTATCCCTAATGTATTATTATTACCTCTTAACCTGTTTTACATATTGTAACATGTACTTTTGAGTATTTTATGTGACAGATTTGCAGTAATTGTTAAGTGCTTTAATGGTTACAGATGTTTTAAGCAGACAACACAACTATACCCCAAACTTCGACTGTTTCAAAATTTAACAAGAAGGTAGAGGCTCTGCAGGAGACGCAGAAATCAACAGCTGAGGTGGAAGAAGATGGCAAAAGGACAACTGTTAGTGGTGCTTGTCATAAATCTGTACTTTATGGACAGAAAAAAACCATTATTGAAATAAAGTTAAAAAAAATCTAGTTTTGTAGTTTTCCAGAAATAGTTTGTAAGCTACAAATATCAAACGTGAAAGAAAGTACGCTTATCAAATAACAGCAAAATTAAACTTTTTTTTGCCCTATGTGTTGTTGAAAACAAGCAGTAGAAAATGACCTTGAAAACACACCTTTTTTATGGTGGAACACATGAAAATGGTGGCAGTATCATGCTGTGTGGATGCTTTCCTTTAGCAGGAACAGGAAACTGGCCACAGTGGATAAAAAACAAAATATCAGGTCAACATTAAATCCTGGAAAAAATTCAAGGCTGGGTGAAGGTTGACCTTCCAACAAATTAAACATGCAACCACAGTCATGATATAACAACTTATGTCAAAACATAAAAAATAAAGGTATAGAGAACTTAAGAATTACAAAAAAATTTGATATTTCTGAAGATATTTTCTTCATTTTATTGAAAAACTCATCCACCGACAGCGTTCTTTCTCCTGAGGAAACTTTCCTTTTTTTTTCCTGGCCAAAGTTTAGATTTCTTACTTCATTCATCACAATCCTCTTTGCCTGGGACTTCCTCCCTCATTTCCTCCATTTATTCAGTTACACACATACACACACACAACATAAGCACACATGACAGCAGTCTGAAAGCCGTTCGCCGGTTAATGGCTTTATTTCCCCCGGGATGCACTGATGTATTTTAGTGATAGCCTTTAGCTAACGTGTTGCTCATCACACACAGCTTCGCTCTGCTAAGGTAACGCATCTGAGAAGTCAGAGTCTCTGGAAGGAAGCAAAAAATCTATTCAGGATCCAAACTAATGTGGATCTTTAGTTTGGATCCTGCAGTTCTGAGTCAGTTGAGAAGCTGTAAACGAGTCTTTTCTCTGTTGCCTACCCGGCTGACCTCGGCTCAATAACAGGGCGGGAGAGAAATGCTGTCGGCCAGCAGGAATGTATGCACACAGGTGCATCCATAGCGCACGTAAACACACAAGTACACAACACTTTTTGATTCACAACACCTGGTATCTTCAATCCCAAAAACGATTATAAAAGAACGTGTCGGCTGTCATCATCCTCTCTATTCAATAAAAACAGGATGTTTTTACTCCTCCATCCCTGCAAATAGGTGCTTCACCACCAAAATGTGGTATCATGCAGATTTTGCAAGCAAAGTGGAGGGCCAACATGACAAAGGTGGATTAATAATTACCTTGAATGCGCTGCGTGGTACAAAATTATATCAACTCAGCAATTAAATCAGATTTTGATTGCCTCTTCTCATGTGATTAGATGCTGTTTGTGTCTAGCATTGCTTTCCGCAGCAGCTGGAGTCATTCAACCTTCCTTTCAGAGAAATGGGAAACATATGGATGGAACAGTTAGTGCAAAAACACGGGTAATCCTCCTTTTTAATCCTAAATGTTACATATGAGGAGGTGATCCACAAATAATCTTCAAAGTACACAAGCCATGCACTTTGTTTCTTCAAGACTTTCAATGCTTTCCTTGGAAATAAAAGATGTTGGCAAAAAGACAGACAAAAAGATATATGTTCAATTCAAACAGTGGAGTATTAGGCTATATAAGACAGTAAGTAGAATGTTGTTCATTCATCAACATCTGTTAACATCAAGGCAACAGATGTTGCCAGAGAAATTAGTGTGATCAGCAATGTCTAGCCACCAGCTGTGTTCTGTCTCCATGGTAACCAGCAGTGGTACCGATTGATGAGCGGTGGTTCTCTTGACTACCTCAAATCATTTGAACTTTTAGCTGATATATGTGCCACCAGTACAGAACGTGTCTTGAAAACATCAACATAATTTCTCATGGAAAAAAATTCTAATTGGATCTGTTTATGTTTATGTGAAATTCACACCTGATGTTGGCAGCAGCCTGAGTAAAAAGAAAATGCAAGCCACACACAAAAAAATTATTGATTCATAAATTACATGAAGTAACATGGAATAACATAGTATTTATTAATGAATTGTATTAAGTGATACACTTCAATCATAGCAGAAACGATTTCAGTGAAAAGGAAAACATTTCTCAGGTTGGATTTTGAAGCTTCTCTCTATTTAAATCGTCTTCAAAATAATAATAAAAAATGTCATAAAAAGTTCTGAAGCATCAAGTTTATGTTTAATCCAGTGAATCTAAAATCTGCCACTTCATCATCAGGAGGCTGTGTACAGACATCATAGAGGTAGTTATTTGCTACTTTACTAAAAGTATCTGTTCTTACAAAATGAATCTCATCACAGTTGATTTTTATTCCAGTGGATTCTTTTTCTTATCTGCAGCTGTGCCGTTACTCCACCAGCTCTGGAATACACTCACACAGCCCTCCTTTTGCCATGTACAAGTGGGCAGTTTGAATACTAAGTACTTAGCATCCAAAAATAGTCACCCAGCAGAGTAGATGGACGTCCTCTCAGTCCCACCTGATTTCCTGCTTATTTATTGATGGCTCTGTGTTTTCTGCTGCGTGATGAAGCCTGAATGTTGGGGAAGTGAAGCAGAGAGAAACTTCATGTGTCACGGAACTGTTGACAGCTACTTGAAAGAACGAGTTGCTGCAGCCTGAAAAACACTAAAACTTTACAGATAATAGAATGAAAGGTAAACGAGTGATTCAGCTGCATAACGTCCGGCCCTTTAAGGACGCATTTGATCAGTTTGATCAGGTTGTTGTGGCCATTAATATGGGTAAAACTCTGGCTAAGTGTTTGGCCGCTCCTCTCTGAAAAAATTGTTCTGTCAAGAACTCTGAGAAACTTTGTATAAAAAATCATGGACATTTTTGAGCTTCAGAAGTTGAACATTTTCAACTTTTGAAACTCAGAGAATTTGCAATAGTCCAAAATGTTTGGCTTTCTTAACTCAGAGATTTACAAGTTTTTCCCTCATACATTTGAATACTAATCTCAATATTTCTGAGTTTTTTCTTGCAAATTTTCAACTTTTCAAACTCAGAAGTTGTACTTACTTTTCTAGCAAATTTCTGAGATAAAAAAAAAAAAATCTGAGTTTTTTGTTTGAAATGTATTCCTCTTTTTTTCTTTTCCCAATCTACAATGGCCATAAAGCACCATCGCACAAACAAGATCACTGTCCTGTTAGAACACCCAACGAGGTCCAACTTTCAAAAGTTTGAAGCTAGTCTTTCTTCTTCATCAACCTTCTACACCACACCAACCTTTCTGGTACCAGAATAGGCCCACAACATGATGCTTTACTCAACAGTTGGTCCAGTGTTATGTGGTTTGCCAATCTAATCTTTGCTTTTTCAAACATACTTCTCATCATTGTGGCTAAACTGTTCAATCTGAAATCTTTTCTCAAAAAAGCATTTAGCCTTCTCCAAGGGGAAAATTGGGCTCAGGTTTGAAGGTGTCCAGGCTGCAGTAGGGGTCAGTCTTTGGGTCAGCATCCTCTCAGTGACTGGGTCTGGTAGTTTGTCTGGGGAAGAAGGGAAGAAGTGTTTCAGCATTTTCAAGTTTATGTCAGGCTTGAGACTAACAAATAATAATTCATCTTAGAGGAATAGCTTGAGTCAGATAGTTGAAACTTAGTCATTTAACACATCATAATACATTACAGATAAATGGATACATTTATATTCCTACCACTGGGTTTTTATTGGGGGTATGATTGAAGTCTGTCCCAATAAATTATTATTTGTTGTACGAAGAGTGTTGCCAGACCGAAGCACTGCCACAAACTTTTCAGTCTGACTGTGAAAGTTTGACCCTGATCTTCAATCATGAGGGGAACCGAGCAGAGGAGAATAACAATGCAACTCTCAACTCTTAAAGGGTTTTAGGGCAAAGCGCTGAGCACATCTTCATTTCTGATTTTCTCATCGATTTTCAATTTGCAGTGAGGAGAAGCACACAGTGGTCTGTGAGAAACTCTGAGGAGAGTTGTATAAATGTTAGCTTCCAAGGATGAATGCAGCTCTGAGTGGTCAATAAAACAAGAAAAGTGTTATATAGTTAAATGAACTCCATTAGGAAGTTTTTAAAACACACATTTAATAAACTGCAGATAGTCCAGGCAGAATTTTTTATTTGGTTTTAACAGAAAAAGGAAGTCAGACTTTCATCTTAACAAGGCTAACTAGATCAAGCTAGCAAGCTAAGGTAGCTTACATTGTTGCATTGGTACAAAGCTACATTTTGTGATTAACACCAGTTTCTCAGGAATATTTTAAAAATAAAATTGTTCTTAAGATAAATTTATTCTAGAACAAGCTAAGTTAGGTTATAATGTTGAGTCTGTACAAAGTTACATTTTACGTGATTAACGCCAGTTTCTCAAGAATATCTTGCAGAATGATGAATTAGCATGGGTTTAGCTTGAATATCCATTTGACATCAGTGTTTTTTTCTCCGTCTGGGTGTTGGAAAATACACAGGAAGTAGGGCGTGATGCGCATACAGAAGACCAAGACAGGAACTTGGAATATGTCGCCAATTTCCACATCTTTACAGCAGTAAGGCATTATAAAAAAACATTCTTTTAGCTTCCTTTGGGTCATGTTTACTCTGCTCAGCAGTGCCCTTGAAAGTCCACAACGTGACCTTTAGGGTGAACACCCCTTCCTGGCTGTCATTGTGAAAAGGTCTGAAAGACACAATGAGAGAAGGAGAATTATTAATTACTTTAAAAGGGCAGAGGAAAACAGCTGGAACGGCATCAATCATTAGATACATGAAACTACAGGCAAGTATAACAACTTAACATTTAAAGGTTTTGGGATGGAAAACCACCAGGAGCCACTTCCCAGGCAGCCGTTTGGCTTGTGGGATCTTGTTAAACGAAGCATAACTTAATCTGTCACACTGGTCAGCAGGTTAGCACGAGGCACAAGTTGTTTAAAACGTTTTTTAACGTTTTAAACAACTTGCCGTTTTTAAAAGGGGTTTTAAAAACGCCAAACAATCCTGTATGATTTCCTACTATTTACAGTAATCATAAATAAAATGGAAAGGAAAGCCCTGCCCCATCGCCACATGTTGCTGTATCTAGGAAGACAATTACACTTTTCCCTCATAAGGGACATAAAGTCAGCAGCTTAGAAATATTTCTAAAGCTAAAGAAGTGCCACCCGTCCACTCTAATCAATGCAGCATGGTTTTTAAACTACAGTTTCACTTAAGTAGCTAATTTATTAAGTAGCTAATATCATATTGGTATAGTTCCACTTTATTCAGTTTATTTATGCAGCATTATATTGCTTAAGCTCCCTAGTCTTGGTGTAATCACACAAAACGTAAGTTAGGAGTGCAACTGGACGATCCCCAATGCTTCATAGCTTAATGCGAAAGAGTAAATCAGTGAGGACTGGAAAGACTCAACTGTTTTAGCAGATTGATTAAATTTTCTTCCAGTATATTTTTCTATATGGCAGAAGAATCAATTGATTGACATTAATATTTCTGTCTCTGCTATGATTTAGGATCCACAATATGCCCCTTGTAGCTTTGGTTACATGATGGCAAGTTTGTAGGAAAAATTGATCTCACAGTCTCCATATAAGGGGTGATTGCTTCAATTTTGAGGAAATTTGATTTAGTAGAAATGGAGCCAGGCAAAAATAATTCTCTTTTTGGTCAGACTAATGTAATTATTCCTGTAACAACTTGTGCATACGCCCAGTGTTCTATATCCTGTATCTGAAAAGCACTTTAGGTTCCTCCTCGGCCCGCTGGAGTTCTCTGAATCACAGATTTGCGAGCAGGAAGCTCGCTCTGAAACTATTTAATATTTTATTAAAAATCAAAGGGAAGTCCATGTACAGCAGGAGGTTCACACTCCAACACATCTGACTCCTTTTCTGAGTTTCCTCTCTTGTGGTATAACTTCTTGCTGGTTAGAAGTTTTACAGTTTTTGTTTTGACAATTGCTCAAGCAAAATTTTGAAAATAGTTTTCCGTTTCACTTTAAACAATTAGCACTGCACTTTAGCTTATTTGCAAAATGGAGTACTTCAGTCAAAATCACAATCTCAGAAACTGTAAAAAAAGAAATCTGAGGTAAGTTCCTCTTAGAATACGAGTAGAAAGTGCAATAAATGAGATCAAGGAAGTACTCATAATATGACACTGGACAGGGCTCAGTGGTAACTGGTGAAAAAGAACTATTGATCAGGGTAAAAAAAAAAAACAATTTCCTTATCAAAATTTCAGAGAAAAAATCAATTAACAATTTAACAACCATATTAGGCTCCATTTATGCTTTGGAAAATAAGTTTCTTCAGACAAGTTTACAACAAGGGTTTGATTTCAACTCAATCTATGCAAAAAGAGAGAAAGAAAATCTAACTATATGCATTTCAGGACCACAATATCAAATTCCCAAACATTTATTCATTCGCTTATTCATCTGAACATGTCTGTAGGAAGCACTGCTGGTTAATGTCATGGGTTTGGCTTTAGAGTGTAAGCTTATTACCGTACTCTCTATCAAATGTTGTTTTTGTCATGCCAGGTTCCAGTTGTGACTAATTCACATTAAACCACACTATGTGTACTAACACGTTGCCTCACCTCGACCAAGCATGGAGCTTTTACACTGGTGCATCCCAAGCTGTGTTTCCATTACGAATGTGCACTAATCCTTGTTGCTATTCTGTTGATGTTGAAAAAATACAATTTTGCAATTGCAGTGATTCCAGATTGTTGACACAATAAGTCATTAGAAGTCATGGTTACGATTGATGCAAACATTTACACGAGATATTTTTGTCATCCAGGCGTTGAAGCGACGAGCCCCTTATACTTGGGAGCAGCTCCCCCGCTCTGGGGGAATTGCTTTGTGCGATTTTATGGAAGAGCTACGGATTCAACATACTCAAATGACAACGTTTTATGAACTATGTGACACTGGGAGAGCTCTGTTGGAGCCACATCATCCTCCTACTGCTCCCTGTCGTCTTTTTCGCCGTTTCTGCCTGTAGTAACGGCTTGCTGTTGATCATGTGATGCGAAAAAATGTGTTTTCATTGCAGTTTCGTGAAATACATCTAGTTCGATATGGCCAAAAAAAAAACAAACACTTCTTTTAAAACTGGCATGTTTCCAATAAGCAGATTTATTTTGCTGAACTTCAGTTTTTGCATTTTATGGTCAATGGGAACAGCTACAGACAGCTTAAAACAACATAAGTGAATTCTTACTTTGAAAACAGCAGCTAAGACTTAGAGTTAGGCAAGTTTTATGAAGAAAAGAAACGTTATCATACTCTCAAAGCACATTCAGACACAAGAGCAGAAGAAGTGGACGACGATGTGTTGGGTATAAATGTTCTCTGAACACTAAAGCAAACAAACATATCAATAGAAAAAATTAATTAGGAACACGTAAATGAGCATATGGGCTTTATAAAAATTTTAGTAGCTTTGTTATTTTATTTTATTTTTTTCTTTTATAAATACCTTCAAAGCCTTTTGGATTAAAAACAGTAACGCAGCATGTCAGTGGAGGATAAGTGCTTCAGCAGAGACAATCCACAAGCAGGCTCGTGGATTTTTTTTTTTTTTTTTTTTGACAAGTGTTTAGTTATCCAAAGCTCTGAATATGTATAACAGTTTCATATTGGCTCTTAAATCTCTTCCTTTAATGTGAACGGCAGCAGACTTCAAAGACAGGCAGGCTGAGGTGCCGAACTGTTATTTGCAATAGCAAGGAAATCATTTTAACACACCGCTCTGAGAGCTTTTAATTAAAAGGCCCAAGACAGGCAAAGAAATAAAAAAATAAAGCAGGTTAATGCATTCACAAAGACAAGGCAGCACTTTGATCTCGCTCGGGGGTTTGGAGGGGGAGACTTTTGTGTGTAGTCCTACTACTGTGTGCCCAAGCACTCGCTGTAACGTCTGCAAGCAGCTAAAAGTGTATAAGTTTGTGTGAACAAGTTGGTGGGGAAAAAAAAAAATTAGGATAAGAAATGAAAGTGAAAGGTAAAGGTCTCATTAATATGAGTGGGTTTTTTTGTTCTGCTGGCGCTCAGGGCACACAGCAGTGACATTGTGCAATCTTTCTCGCAGCAGCTGTTTTGTTTTTTTTCCCTCAGACTCTCACTCAGCTACCTGCAAAAAGATATCAAAGGATGCTCGATTCTGCTTTGAGACATTTAACAAACTGGAGGGAAAACATTTTCATGTGGGATCTTCTTGAAAGAGCAACGCTCGTTTTTGAATGCAAGCCTGAAGCAGCCAACCACATTGGGGCGTCTAATGTAATTTAATAAAGCTGAGCTGGACCGACTGCCAGGGCGCTCTTCTCTGTCTATGAAGACAGTAATCCTATTTCCCCCGTTTCCCCGTCATGTGCTTTCGCGTCTATCTGATCCTCTTTTAACTAACAAAGACATCCGCTTAGACAACGTGCTGTAAAAGGTTTAGCAACAATAGCATTTATTTCATTTAATTCACATTAAAACCACATAGTTACAAAGACACAAAACTATTTTTTTCTCATAGTAAATTAGACCAAACTGCTCGTGTTTTCAGGGTTACCAGAATTAGTTTTTATTTGCCAAATCCCAGAATAATGAGAGATAGAGGTGTTTTAAAAATTTTCTATTAGTTTTTTTAAATAAAAATGTCATGATTTGCGGTAGTGGTGATGAGGTGGTGAAGAAGACGTAGCGGTTGAAGAGTGATTGATGATGAATTTAATGATAAATTAATACAATAATCCGAAATCCAGGCAGCACAGAATGAGCAGGAGGCTAAGAGCTCAAAAACTGGTAGCAACTGGTACCAAGGAGCTGAAGACAAAGACAAAGACATAGACATAGACATAGACATGAAGGACTCAACAAGGAACAAGGAACGCAGGTGGGATTAAATACACAGAGGGTTACCAGGGAAACAAGACACAGCTGGGAAAATCGCACACAGCTTGATGCCGAAAGGTCGCTCTGTGAGGAAGAAGCCATTGTTTCAAAAGCAATACAGACTCAAGATTTTTATTTGAGATTGTACTGTAGGTCAAAGATCTTTATTTTTAGTGGCATGTCCTGTGGTCTGGTAAACCTAACATTAAAATGGGTCAACTGGCCAGGCCATTGCCATCCTATGCAATTGACATAATGCTCTACTTCCGCCCTTATGCAAAGACGACGGGCAAGAAAATTCTCCAGCTAGTCGTACATCAGTTCTGTAAGGTTATTTGTGGGAAACAGCAGAGAATTCAAAGATAATGTCCAAGATGAAAAACGATGAGGGGAACAAAGTCTCGTTGGATGTGAGTGTGAACTCGGTGTCACTCACATTTCGCATGTGCAAAGCTCATTTTCTTAGGATATATTTAATTCTGTCCAATCAGCGAAAAGGAGGAGTTGTGAATGGTGGTGTTGAGTTTCTGCGCTGTTTTAGAATTGTAATCTGCCTATGGTTTCAGTTTAGCAATGGGAGCGGATGAAGTTAACAAAGGCATTCAGTCCAATTTTGGCCAGGCTACCAAATATTGATCCATTAACGTTGGAGCAAGAGGAATGATTAAGACATCTTATTGCTGGCAAAGATGTCGATTGGCTTGGCACTTCTCTCTTGGCAGTGGAGGACAACTGATTACGACGCACGTAACTTCCACTAAGCTTCATAGCATCCTTCATAATAGTGTTGTCGCGCTACACACATCACGACCGAACATTAGCAGCTTGACAAAATTAGATCCAATTGCTCCAACCTTCAACAGAGTCCACGCCTATAGGAAGCAATCATTTCCCAGTCGGAGCAAATCATGGAACAAGGGGCAGGTTTCTCCAGCTGTCTTGCTTCTGGAAGTTGTGGGTTTGATTCCTGCTTCCTCATCAATGTGACCCTGGACAGAGCAACTCAAAGTTGCCTACTAATCTACTTATTGGTGGCTTTAATGTTAGCGAGTAAAGAGAATGTGTAAAGAGCTTTCAGTGGTCAGCATGACTAGAGTGCTGTATAAATTCCACTCCAATTACTATAATGACCATCATTATATTAAGAGCAACGGGGGTGAAGCTTGTAAGCCTGAGAACACCAAATACAGAGATGGTTACTTGATTGTAGTAGGAAGTGGTGTACTTTATAAAACTGATGAGGGAAGAACATTATGTAGAACTACTGAAGTTGATGTGTAAGCACAACTGGCTCTTTCAAATGGACATTAAAGCATACAGGTTCAATGTTTTATTATTTATGTGGCATCGATTCACAACAATTGTCCTCTCAAAGCATTTTACAAACCAAACAGCTCCAATTTGCAGAGGAGCATATAGTCCATTCAGTCCAAGACTGATTCAAATGCAATTTGAGCCAAGTTATAAAATAATGATTGCAGTTCAGTCAGTGACTTTGCGGCAATGACGTATAGCTGCATTTCCAGAAAAATCTGATGACTTTGTGTTGTTTTCAGGACTAGAGGACTTTATTGACAGGGCAGAAGACATGACTCTGTACATGGAGCATTTGCTCCACAGCTACATTATGTAATGCCCCAATGACTAATCGTTTGATGAAAATGTTGCATGTTTAGTTTTTTTTGTTGAGTGGGTACACTGAAAAGAAAAATTATTTTGGTAATTTTTTTTTAAATTCTGTATTTTTGTACCCTGTGAGTTCTTTAGCCTTATCAAAAGGCTATTCCTTTTGTAAAGAACAGCCCTTAAGGAAGTGTTAAACATACTCATTAAATCTACAGTATGTAACTTTTGTAGAAAATATGTCGTTTTCTATATTTGTTAAAACTGTCACCATGTTGTGACTGTATGCTATCAGACAGCTAAAATATGAAAGGTTTTATCTCTTCTTCCCCCTCCCTGTGCTGTTACTGTCGTCTGAAGAAATGCACCACTCCCGACCAAAAACAACCAATCACAGCCAAGAGGTTTGAGGGTATTAGTGCTGTCAATCAATGCTTCTCAATGTGCTAATGGCATGAAACAACTCCAGGAAAACTATCTATCCGCCATCATTGGTGGCCATGCTAGCTAACCTTACCATCCTTGGCAGAGAGCAAGAGCAGACAGTGAGCACAATAGTGATTGACAGCAATAAGACCCCCCTCCTTGTTCTGATTGGTTGTTTCTGACTGTGTGGTGTGTTTCAACAGTTAGTGATGTGAGAACTGGGAGATGAGAGAGGAGCTCGAGTTTTTTCACAGATTATCTGTCCTTTTTTTACACTGTTATGACATAATGATCATTCTTACAAATATGTACAAAACATTTTTATAAATGAAAGTTACAGACTGCAGCTTTAATCTAACATTTCTGAATTAAAAATGTTGGTAAAAAATAATAGTCCGATGTCACATTGTATTTTTACAATGTTGTGTTTCGTGTAAGTAAGCAGAAAATTATCATAATTAACATAAATAAAACATCAGTCTGTGTGAAATTATTTTGTTTCACTTGGTGGATGGAGTCACTAAAATTAAAAAAACCTTTTAAATAATATTGTCATTTGCTGAACACGGCTGTATAGAAAACATCACAAAGCACACCCCTGCTGACAGACAGCGGTGAAGCAACTGTTTTCCAAAATCAAATGCAAAAAAAAAAAAAGAGTTAAAGAAAGAGCAGCAAATAAAAGTGTATTCCTGTGGGCCTTCAGTACTGTCTCATACATTTTATTAAGACATTTCAAATTGTCAAAAGGGGGATATTATATCTCACTTAAAGAGCAAAGAAATATGATTTTAAGTGCATCCCACAAAGGAAGCAAAAGAAGTTAATCATAAAAAAACCACTTTGACAGCACCAGGGCGAGCCTGGGTGGAGTATCCCACTTTATTGATTTTAATTCCTTTAATACCTTGGGCCTCGCTGCTTGGCTGACTCTATCTCTCTCATAAGGCTGTTTTTATAGTGAATTTGATTTGGGCTTCCTTATCGGCTCGCAGCAGGCAGGAAAAAAGCGGCCGAGGATCCCCAGACCTGGCAGCCAGGCTGGCATGTTTGAAACAAGCTTTCAGATCCAACATGATTAGTGTAGGCTGCTAGCATCGCATGAGATCATTTCTGCGTGTTTTGTGTGTGTGCGTGAGTGTGTGTGGGAGGAGCCGCTCACTTAGTGGCACCTGATGCTCGACGCACATCAGGCCCACTTCAGTCCCGGCAATCAGCACACCGCATGCGAGTGACCGCGTTCGGCTGGACTATCACAAAAAGGCTATTTACATGAATTTGCTCTGCATGCATTCAGCTGCAGCTGCAGAGGAGCCAGCCCTTCAGTGCGCGCGCTCGCTCTGAGTCGCACCGTGCGTCCCGCGCGCTTCACTCTCCCTGCATTCACCGGGAAGGGGGAACAAACGGGGGATTTTTATGTGTACTTTTTTTTTTTTTTAAGAATCCATGAGAAAGCATAACCCCCCAGGGGTCAGTTCACGTTGCCCGGGTTTTATGGTTGCGTGGAAACATAAACGACAACGACAACAGCAAAAAAGAAGAAGAAGGTTTTCGGTCAGTGGAGAGGAGCCGCGGAGCGCAGGAGCCGTTTCTAGAGACGCGTCCGCGGTTTCCCGCAGCGGATCGGGTGCAGAAGTTTAGCGGAGCAGCCTTGTTGGCGCGGACCGATCGGCGGAACTGATCAGCGGGGGGAGCCGCTCCATCCACCCAGAGACGCGCCATGGAGAGGAGGGCAGAAACCGGAGCAGCGACGTGAGTGCGCACAATCATTACGCGTAAAGGTGTCACTGTATCGTGTTTTTAGCGTCAAAATGAGTTCTTATCCAAAAAAGAAGTAACTAATATTAAACTGAACTTAATTTATTTTTATGTTTTGAGTACATTTTCTATTTAATTGTTTTAATTTGACCAAGTATTTAAACGTTACAGATTTTTTTGTGTTAAGTCTTCAAATACCTTCACTATATTGACGGTATTATTACTTTTTATTAGTCTATCCAAAGCTCATTATTTGTAAAAAATTAAAAACACTGTTTTCAAGCGCTATATAAATTTGAGGTATTTCTATTATTATTATTATTAAAGAGCCGATTCACTGCTTGTAGATTCATGAAGTCCAAACGTTTGTTTTAGCAGTTCTATGCAAAGCCTGTCCTCATCGTTAATCAGCTAAGGGACATAAATTCAGGTTGCATAACTTCAAAAGTAGATTGTTTTTTTTCTTTTCATTTTTCCCCTCCATTTTTCCTAATTGCTTTTTATCCAATTCAGAACCAAGCAGTGAATGGATTCCATTAAAGTGTCTGATCCATACATTAAAACTGACCGCTTTGATAAATATTTGCTGCATTTCATTTGCTTTGATGGTTGGGTTGGAGGCCCCCATAATGGCTCCCTTATACAGCCGGTGGCTTTTTACAGAGCGGCCCTGACAGCGGGGAATTTATGAAGTGAGTCTGACCTGTGGCTGCTGCGACAGCGCCGGATTTATTCCCAGAGTGTTGCATTTCCTGCGCAAATTAAAAGCGGCATAAATAACAATGACGGCAAAACTCCATCAATTTTAGGGCAACGCCAGCAGAGCCTCCATCTGACTTATTGTGTTTGCTGTCCCACCCTTCTCCCATCTCTTTCTGTCTTGATCTGATCCAGAAGCAACTTGCCTCCATCTTCAACCACTTAACTCTTCCTCCTGCCAAACATTTGCCCCTTTCCTCCATATCTCATTAGTGTCTTGCAATGTCCTCTGTGTTGTCACTGTAACCTTACCCCTCGCCTTAAAACCCCTTGATATCATTCTTTCTCCCACAAGCCCGAGCTCCTCATGTGTCCAATTTCACTTCTTGTTCACATGTTTTCACCTCCTCCTCCTCATCAGTAGCCCTCTTCTGCTCCCCAATTATCTCTCGCTGAAATACCAGCCTGGCAAACAGGAAGGGAAAAATGCACCCTTTTGCAAAGGCCTAATGTCAAATGTACTTTGTACTTGCATGCTGTTGTATTTTTTTCCTCCAAGCAGTTAAACATTTGAAAGTGTCTTATCTTGGCCTTGAGGAAGATGCAGGGATACAGTGCTGTAAAAGAATAGCTGCTTTATGCACTGCAAACACAAATACCAGTGTTATTAATAAGGATTTTATGAGATCGACCAACATAAAGTAGTGCATAATTTGCATATTTATCTTCCTTGTTAACTTTACTGCTAAGGACAAAGAATGGATAAAAAAAAAAAATCTAATTTAAATGATCTAACATTTAGCTTTTGAATTACTGACAGCACATCGTTTTTTTTATTTGTCTGTTTGAAGTTGTAATTTTCTCTGGCAGGTTGAGATTTCGGTCAAAGATTGAAAGACCGACATGTCACGTACTGATGAATTATTGCAGATCATAAAAGTGTCTAACTGATCTCTCTCGGCAGTGCTCTGAATCTATTTTAAAAGGCAACTTTTCTATTCTGGGGATGTAGACCAAGCACAAGTGGGGTTCTTCCTGCGCGGGCTTTTAGGTTAAGACGCAAAAAGAGCACACTTGTGGGGCTTTCTGTACCTAGTTTAAATTTAGATTCCTCATCTGTTGGTAACCAATGAGAAACAATCTGCTGATTGCAGAGATGATCCAGCTTCCCTTTGAGATGTTTAACTTGCACTGACTGAAGCTGCAGATTAAGCTACATTTGATTAAATGTACAACTGGAAATCCAACATAAAGATGTCATGTGTGGACAGGCAGAGAAGAAATTTAGGATGTTTTCAAACCTGATGGTCTAATAGACTCGGGTTGATTGGGGAACAAATCAAAATTGCAACATTTGTTACATTTTCAATTGGTGTGGTTCTTTTTCACACTGCACTGTGTGAAACCAAACTCTTTGGAAAACCTGTCCCTTTTGTCCCCTTGCCTGTGGTGACGCTGCACCAAGAACCACTGAAAGAAACAACTTGAAAATCTCTGAAGAAGACACCGAGCACAACTTCCTTCTTTGCGAAATGTAAACAAAAATGGAATGGTATCAGATTTTAGTGGTTGTAGGATTTCTCTTTTGTCTACAAGTCATTTCTCATGCTAGCGCTAAACCGTAGCATTTGTTTTAGTAGTATTTACCCAGAATGCCCTGAACTATAGTTTACTTATTGTTTGTTGAGTGGTCTCCAGTCCGCGTGGCGTTCACATACGCATTTGAACCGCACCAAGAGTTCACTGCAACCGAACAGAGACCTTAGTTTTCAGACAGATTTTTTTGGTCCGCATCAAAGTTTGATTCACATCTCCCCAAATGAACCAAGCTTTCTAGACAAACAAACTAGAGTTCCTTTTGTTTAACTGTGAACTAATTAATCTATTTTATAAAATCTTAAAGTTGGTCCAAGACAAAATGTGAAAAAAGGGTATTTATACTTTTGCAAGGAAAAGTGAAATTCTATTGGCTCTTTGGATCAAGACATTTCTCCTGTTTTCCAAACTAAGATACGACTGCTTAGCTGTTTTTCCAGCAATCGCACAGAAGCAGCACTGTCCTCAACCCACCCGTGTCACGCGATACTTCAAGGTACATAGAGGTCCGTTTCATTTTGTTATCTTGGTAAGCAGATCTTACCCAGTCTCTTGGCATTTAGAAGAAATTAACAAGCGTGATTGAATTACGTTTTGTTTTTTGTTTTTTTTTTCCATTTTGTCCGAGCACAAAGACGGGGCATCACACTGTCAGGTTTGTTGGCCTAGTTGCTGTTTACAATGTTAGCATTTACCTCAACAAAAGGATTGCATGGCCAACGGTGATGCTACACTCACTGAGGGACTTTTCTTTAGGAGGATTAGTAACAGGATAGGCGGTAGTCCTGATCAGCTATTAATGAAGTGTGTTAGGGTGGGTAGGGCCTGCTATTTTCAATAGCCGAGTTACAGAAAATAAACTGTAATTTAGAGGACAAATGGACAATGTTTGTGTTACTTGCACTTCTGAGCAGCTGCGCCTCTTAGTGACTCACTCAAACCATCCAAAGAAGGACATTTTAGCAATAAGAAGAGTGGTAAACTGTTAACTCTGAAAAAGGGCCAGATTTAGATCAGGTTCAGCTTGTAACATTTTGTTTCACATGGTGTCGGATCAGTATGTTAATGCAAGGGTCTGAGGACTGAAATAGCCTCGCGCTGCAGGTTCGTCAATTATAAAAGAGGCAGAGCGACACCAATCATTTTTTTGTGCTTGTTTATTGTGCAGAGTTAAAGCCTGTGTTTGATCCTGTTTTTTTTCTTCATTTTTAGATGTTTAACAAAGTAGAGCTCTTTTTCTGACCACCTCCATGTTAAATTGAGCATGCAGCTTCCCTGCTGCCTCCACACTGCAATTAGATAAAAGCCTGTACCCCCAATAGATGGCAACTCTGTTTGAAGAATGGTGCTAATCACTTGCATTTTATATTTTTCCATTTTTTGTTGTTCAAAACGTAATCCTCTCTCTCTCCTTCGCCTCTGACCATCTGTTGCTTTTCCCGCTGCAGGTTCATCAGCACCAGGGGAGGTTGATGTGGACTTCCACCCCGAACTCCTGCGGTCTTCCCTGAAGCATGCCCGTAGCCCACCATGCACCTGGCTGCAGTCTGGCTGCTCCGTTACTCGGTGGTCATGTGTTTGCTGTTGCACAGTTTGGTCTTGATGGCCTTCTGCTTCCATCATACTGCCACCACTTGCTCCAAGAAGTGCTACTGCTCTGAGACGGAGAGTGGAGGCAAAACGATGCGTTGCAGCAATCTGCAGCTCACGGAGATCCCAGAGGACATCCCCAACGACACGCAACGCGTCTACCTGGACTTCAATCTTCTATCCGCAGTTCCAACGAATGCGTTTGCTGGTTTGAACCACTTAGTAGAACTGGACCTGTCACACAACGAGATAAGCCAGCTGGAGCCCGGAGCATTCAGAGGACTTGGTTCCTCCCTGCAGTTCCTGGATTTGTCTTCAAACAAGTTGGTGAACTTTAACCCTGACGCCTTTGAGGGCCTTCGAGCTCGCGCCAACCTGACAAACAACCTGTGGCTTTGTGACTGTGATCTGCAGATGGCATTGCCTCGTGTGGACCTGGAGCCAGCCTCGCTGACGGGTATAGTATGCCAGACGTCTGATCCAGAGGAAATAGGAGTTCAAGGACTTGCGTTTCTGTTGGAACCGGATATAGACCTGTGTGTGGTGATGAAGAGGACTACAGATGTAGCTATGCTGGTTGTTATGTTTGGCTGGTTCACCATGGTCATTTCCTACCTGGTCTACTATGTCCGTGCAAATCAGGAGGATGCCCGCAGACACTTGGAGTATCTCAAATCGTTGCCCAGCAGGCAGGGCAAGTCAGAGGAGTCCTCCACCATCAGCACTGTGGTGTAGTCAAAAACAGAACCTAAAATCCCATATCACCACAAGCAGATGTGGCATGTATCTAGACAGTAATTGGGAATCTCAAGGATTTCCTTGCTGTTGAAGAGACGAAATAAAACATTTTTGTACACAGAAAGACTGAGGTGGATGTAATGTAGTCCGGATAAATAATTCATCTTTCTGGAGGCCATTAGAACTTTTTGTTGGCTGAGTTAATGGCCTTGCCTGTGCACTAAGCAAGTAAAAGCATTTGTATCCAGATATGGGATACAAATGGGTTTTATCCAGTGGTGCATGCATCTCAATGCTCCTCTACAGTGGTCAAGATGCAGTTAGCAATATCAATGGTCTGTCAGTGCTATTATCATGCTCTGCGTAATGTTTCTCAGCAGAGTCCTAATATTATAGACCCATCTAATACAAGTAGAAACGGCATTTTCAAGTTATTATGTTGTTCTGTGAGTTTGTCTTATTGAAAACAATAAAGACACACTGCTTCAGAGTAGTTAATCAAACGTTTGGAACTTTAACACATTTTGCAAGTGTTACAGCTGCAAATGTTTGTGTATGTTCTTAGCTCAACACAAGGTAAAGCATAACTGTGAAATGAACATGAAATATGTGTTTTGTGTGGTGCACATTAACCACAATGACAACTGCCTTCCTATGCAATTCTATTTGATTCTCATCTCCCTTCACTGCACCATGTGGAATTTCTCTGACCTCATTTCGCTAGTTGATTTTCAACCGGGCCAATCAGTGAGGAGGAGGAGTTGTGAACAATGGCGTTGAGTTTCTGTGCTGTTTTAGAATTGTTGTCTGCCTAAATAGGGTTGTAGTTTGGCAATGGCAATGGAGCACAGGATGCGAACAAAGACATTCAGTCAGCATTGGCCATGCTTTAAAATACTGAGCAATTTAAATTGAAACAAGAGGAATGTTTAAGACATTTTTTGCTGGCAGAGATGTTGTTCAGCTCAGCACTTCTCTCTTGGCATCCTTGGGGGATGGTAGTTTACAACGCACATAATTTCCAGTAACTTTCAAAGCTTACTGGAAATGCGTCATGTCCAAACTATATTCTTTAGATAAAATCAGGTCAAACGTAAAAGAGAGTCCACACCTCCAGGAAGCGGTCATTTCACAATAGCTGAAGGTCCAGACCCTTTGGCAAGGAGTAGAACAAGGGGGTGGATTATACCAGAGTAGGTGTACACATGTATTTAACTAATTTTTCTGCGGTAAATTTAAGTTCTAAAATGATATCCCAAGCTTTGTACATTTTTAATCCATTATCTCAAATGGACTGTGATGGACTGGCGACCATCACAGTCACTAGTCCATCTGGTAGCATTAAGAAAGCGATTGCTAAAAAGTCTAATTTCTAGCTTGGCACCATGGGTGGGTGCCTGGGGGGCTGTGGGCAAATGTGGAAGAAGGTGCTCTCGTTGGATGTGACCAACATTTAACTACATCCAAAACTCTGTGTGTGGGAGGCGGGGAGTGTTCACCCTGAATACACCATCCCCATTGTCAAACATAATGGTGGCAGCATCATGTGGCAATTCTTTTCAGACATGCCACATGATGCGTAGACCCCTTCATTACTGAAGGAGGCTACAAGAGAAAATGGCTGCAGTTAAGTACAGGACAATCTAAGAGGAAAGATTTTGAGGCAGCAAAAGACTTGAGACTGGAGTGAAAGTTCGCCTTCCAACTGGGAAACAACCATAAACATTCAGTCACAATGGAATAGTTTAGATCCATGTGTATTCATCTGTTCGAATGGCTCTATCAAAGCATAGATGTAAATCCAACTAAGAATCTATGGGAAGGATAGTCGGATCAGATTATCTACCCAACCTGACTGAGGTTTAGCTATTTTGCAAAGGAAAAAAAATCAGTTTCTAAATGAATTTAGGGAGATAAACCCCAAACGACTAGCAGGTATAAAAAATGGTTCTGATTGACTCAATGAGGCTAATTACAAATGCAAACCACACTTTTCTGATTTTTATGTATGAAAACATGTTAAAACTGTCCTCCTTCCACTTCACAGTCATACAGTACTTCGTATTGGTAATCGGTTAAAATTCCTACGCAAGCGTGGAAGTTTGTGATTGCAATGTCAAGAAGCGCAAAAAGATTTAGGACTGAAAATACTTTTCAAGGCAGTCAATCTTACTTATATAAAAATCAACTTCTGTGATTTATACTTAATTCTTCATTTATTCCAGTTGGATGGGGTAAGAAATGCTTCAGACATCCCACTATATTATCATGATGTCAAAGTAGATTGGTCTGACAAGTAAATATGCAAATGGTGTGAGAAATGTGAGAACAGCAATCTAAACGAGGACAGTTTTTATATTGAGGTTAGACAATTACTGTCACTTGGAGTAATTACAGGAACATGAAGGACTCGCTAATGACCATCTTATTTGGATCTGTGATTCTGATTTGGGGGGCTCAGACTTCACTATGTCAGACAGTGGAGGCTGAAATAAAAATTTTAAATGATTGCAAAGTGCATTATTTTTGGCACAGGTGAAAACACTTTGCAAATGATGAGAGAAAATGTAATTACTATAATTTTTTAGGTTATTGGTGTTGTCAGTATGTCTTTGTCACATGTATTTTCTACATCACGCAGAGAATTTGCAGGTTTGTTATTTTGTGGTTGTAAAACTGGAAGCTTTTGGTCCTCTTAACTAGATTACTTCAGCTGCTGTTTTCTTTCCATCTAACATCCTTATTAAGCAGCCAGGGTGTCTCTATGAATTATCTATAATGCAGTCACTCCCGTGTGCTTTATAAATAACATTTAAGAGGTCATGGCCGGTCAGTCCATTAAAGGAGCCAGCAGGGAAGCAAACTTTCCATTTCACCGGAGCATATGGCAAAGAGCAACACGCACAAATGCATTTGAACTCCTGCTGATGAAACCGTCAATACCAGACCAAGACTGCAAAAACAGGGAAATGCATTTGAAGGGGAGGCATAATTGAATCCATTACTGCCCAAACCCCAAGATGTACTCATCGGCTCTTTCTCCAGCGGAAAACAGCCTGATGTGGTGCTGAATAATAAAATCCGATGTCCAAGATGTGGGAAAGGGTTTGTCAACAAGGGTTTTCCTTGTGTTCGACACACTAATGCCTCCAGAGCAGAGTGAGACCAATAAGTTATTCATGAATATCACAAAAAAATAAAAAATAACTTGTGTAGAAAGGCCGGGACTGTACCCATCATCTTCTGTGACCTACTTGTTGGGAGAAATGAAAGGATAATGCCACAGGGGATCAGCGCCTCTCTGCTGTCTGACTTACATTCGTTGGGTGAAGCACTTTCCAAATGCCCTTGAGCTGCTGGGGAGTTTCTTGAGGAGTCATTTTAGGCTCTCGCTTTGGTTCTTTAATGTTCATTAAAGAACATTAAAGAATGTTCTTTAATGAATGCGGTGTGTAAATGCGGTGCCACTTCAAAATCATTTCACTAGAAATATGGATAAATTTTAGACTTCTAGTGATTTTATGGCATTCAATGACATCTGAAGTAGGTTAATGTAGGAGTCGAGCTAACCAAGAGGGAAATGTGAAACAAGAGTCTCACAAAGGAGTTGGGAATAATACATTGGTCTATTGAAGGAGAGAGGAGGAAGTTCAAACCATTTCTTCTGTCAATCACAATGGTCAAGGATCTTATCCCCTACTCCAACATCTCTCCACCCATCAGCCAGACAGAGATTTACAGTTAAAATTCCTTTACTGTCACTGTGCAAGAAAGCACAACAAAATTGTAAAAATAACAACTATCAAGGACTGTTAAAATTTTTTTTACAAATAAGTATAATATAATGTACTAATGTAGTATGAGAATATGGTAGAAACAACTAGGTTGTTAAGAGAATGATGATTGTTCAGGGTTTGAACTAATTTGTAATGTTCACTGCAACAACAGCTCTAGAAAGAAACATGTTGTATTTTTAAGATAAGAAAGATATTTCTTTATTGAACCTAAATGGGACAAATTAGAAGTACCACAGCAGCACAAACACAAGTAAATTTGAAAATATTTCAATAAAATTAAAATTAAGCAGGAAATTTGTTCGATGATCTAAAACAATCAAGCCTGACAAAACAGCAAAAAGAACCCTTTTAAGGAAGGGATGTCAAACTCATTTTCATTTCGGGTTGTTTATGGCAGAATGTATGAATAACCTATTAAAATATTATACCTTTCTATGTATTCAGTGAGTAGTTCTTAAAATTTTATAATATTGGACATATTTTCCCATTTATTTCATTTGGCACTACAAAAATAAAAACAAATTTGATTTGACTGATAAAATAATAGTTGCACAGCTTTATTATGTGGCCCTCTTGAGTCTTCAGGGCCACATAAATAGCTATGGCGGGCCGGATTTGGCCTGTGGACCTTGAGTTTGACACATGTGCTTTAGGGGGTGAAATACTTCCTCACCAGACAGTTGTCTTTTGGTTGGTTTTAAGAAATGATTAATTGAAATAATCATTTTCATAAAATTTAACATCGCTATGGTGACAAGTCCCATTTAAAACATGGATGACAAAAACTGAAATGTGCATCACTTTTAGTGCCCTCATAAAATCATTACAGTAAAAAGAAAGTAGAGTAAAGAGGAAAGACTGTAATTACAACGCCTAGTTAGAGTTTATGATTAATTGAGAACTTTTTTCAAATATGATGGGAATATCAATACTGAGTTGGTGGCAAAATGGGTCACTGGCTCCTTCCAACAATAAAAACTTAAGGTGTTTTAGAAAAGCAAAGTTACATTCTGAGAGACAACTTACAGTTCCTATAAGGAACAACTTACAGTAACCAAGCTGTGTTTCTATTGATCATATAATAGTGCAAATTGGAATTCCGAAAATAAATTTGCTTAATGGAAACATGTCAATTTAAAAAAAAAAAAAGGAAAAGAAAAAAAAAAACAGCTTACATTTTCAATGAAAAAAATTTCCGTTAGGATTGGGTAATTTTTCGACTGTATCAAAATTATTTTATTTCGCAAAACCACAAAACACTTCTTTCGCATCCCATGAGTTACGTGATCAACAACCGGATGACGGAAAAGACAAAGAATACGACAAAGAAGTAACAGAACAGGATGATGGCGCAGCATGCTATTTTTAGTGACTTATCATGTGAACAAACTTATTCAGGTGTAATCTTAATTGCATTTCTTATTTAATGGAAACACTGCAATTGCAAAATGTTGTATTTCTGACATTGACAAAGTATGGTACACATTTGTAATGGAATCGCAGCTGTTTTTTGTACTGTTGGGGGGTGGATGGGGAAGCTGGAGTACCCAAAGAGAACCCCCACATGTACAGGGAGACACTTGCAGATAATTATTAATTGATATGCTGGCTGTTTTTTTGAATATGCCATATGTTTTCTCACCCACGCCCCATTTAATCAGCTCCTATGTTCTGATTTGTGGAGTTCTTTGTGCAGAAAATGATATTGATCTCAAGGAAGCCCTGAAGCAGTCTCCCGTGACGAGCAGGAGGCTCAACAGTACTAAAAAATAGATGGTAAGCCTCTCTCCCTGACATTTCCTGCCACACACACACACCAACACACACGCGTGAGCACGGCTTTGCTCTGTTAACACACTCTGGCGGTGGTTTTGAAAGCAGCCGCTCCTAAAGGAAAGCCACTCGCCACAAGAACGGACAAACTGAAAACTATTAGCAGACGTGCGTGTCAGTATTTCTCCCGGCCGATTCGAGTGTGTTCCTTCCTTTGTTCGCCAGTATGTACGACAGGTGTGTTTGCATGGCGGGAGCGAGGGTGGAGGTAACCCGACGCCAGTGTTCTCCGACACACACATCAATGTTGCTGAGGTTAATTTAAATTTCAAGGCAGCTCGGCTTGCCCCATCTGCAACCTGGGACACGTTACACTGGTGTGAGCATTACAACTGCTGGGTAATGGGACACAAAGTGGGGGATAAGGTGACTCATCCAATCCCACAGAGCGCAGGCCGGCTCGGAGTTCAGTTGCAGCTGAAGTGCTTTCAGGGCTTGAGATCTCTTGAGGCAAGGATCCGATGGGCCGTCTAAGAAATGGCATCTTTTAGTGAAAAAGTGAAGCGATAAAGGATGACATTTTAAAAAATATCTAAAGATTGGAGCATTCAATTCTCTTGTTAATAAAAGAAGAATAAAGCATCCACGTGCTTTGGGGGAGTTCTGTCACCAGTTATGTTAAAGGAGCAAACCATGGCATATGTTCATTTTATGTTTTATAGCGCCCCCTATGGAGCAGAGTGAGAGGCTTAAATATGAACCCATTTGTTAAAAATGCACTGCAAAAAGAAAAGTGATCCAACTAAAAAAAAAAAAAAATAGTTGATTTATTACCAGTACTCAAATTAAGTTTATCCAGATAAACATATTACATTTATTAACTTGTCATATTAAACAAACTTAAATAAATTAAGATTGATGAACTTAATTTGACTACAGGTAACCAAAATTTAAATAATTGATATAAATAGGACAATTACAAAACAACAAAATCATGTAAAAAAAAAAAAAAAACTTTAACAAAAGCTGCATGTTATGCGTTTGGTTTATTTTTGGCTAAAACAAGTTTTTTTTCTTCAGTGAAGAAAAAAACTTGATGAAAGTTCCACCAAAAAATCTGAACAATTGTTTAGACAAAATCTCCAATATTCGAAAAAGCTGACATTGTTGAATTTTGAAAATCAAAAATTTATGACAATCACAAAATTATTTTGTTTTTTCTAGCAAATTTTCGACTTATCAAACTCAGTACTTTTCTTGTTTTTTCTAGAAAATTTGTAAAATTAATCTCAAAATATTTTTGTTTTTTGGCGAAAATATACTCCTTTTCTATTTACAATGGCCCTAATACACCATCGTAAAATACTGTTCAACTGGTGTTTATAGTCGGCCTCCATTTGCCTGCTTATTTTATACACACTACACAATGTATTGCAATAGTCGAGTACAAGGACATGGACTGAAACTAACTAAAAGAGCAGCTAAAGAGCTAATCTACGTCTCTAAAAGACTGATTCATTTCAAGGCTTTTCACACGTCTTTCACATGCTTTCTGGAAACTTGAAATGTTTCCAGAAAGCATGAAAAATGTAATCAAACGAAAGTCTTGCTCCTTTGGAAGTTCTTCGATATGGTCTAAAATATTTGTAAATCCACGTTAAGGACAAAAGTCATGTGGTGTAAAAGTCATACCAAAGTGAATAGCTAGAGGTTCTAAGAAAAAATTACGTCTCATCACTGTCATGGTGTCTGCTGTGAAATCATTTCCTGAACAACATCCTCATGTCTACACATCCGTCCTGAGGAAGAGCTGTCTGGCTCCGTTTACACAGTTTCCACGCATTACCTCCTGACTGGGCCGGCTCCAGTGAAACATCATTTTCCAATGCCGTCACAGTGTTGCTTTCACTTCACATGAAATCACATACTGAGTAACATCAGTCACAGGGAAAAAAAAAAAAAGTGTCGTAAGATCGATGGTGTAACATCCAGCGTAAACACGAAACTCTGGATCTGATCCAAGTATGTCAAAGTCGGTGATCTGGTGTTGCCTTACAAATTTTACGGTACGGTGGATAAACGAGTTTAGGTTGCTCCAAGGAGCAACCTTTATGCAGATTCAGAAAAATTCATTAGCATCCACAGTAAAGAAGTTGCTAAGTTGCCCATAGGCCCAATGATTTTGTGTCTGGTTAAAGCTACAATATGTAACTTTTATAACAAAATAATATATGTTTTTATATAATTGTTGAAACTGTCACCATGTTGTGACAGTATTATATGAGATAGATAATCTGTGAAAAAAATCCAGCTCCTCTGCTTCCTTCCATTGTTAACTAGAAACAACCAATCGGAGCCAGGAGGAGGGTCTTAGCGCTGTCAATCATTCCTGTGTAAGCCTTAAGATTATCTGCTGCCACCAATGACAGCAGATAAACCTTTTTTTCTGCAAGGATAAGTTGCACATTTAGCAGCGCATACATGAGGATGATTAACAGCGTTAACCCCTCCTCCTGGCTCTGATTGGTTGTTTTTGGTCGGGAGGTGTGCATTTCTTCAGACAGCAAAAGTAGCTCAGAGAGAAAGTGCAGAAAATTGATCTTTTCACAGATTATCTGTTGATCATCTGTTATATTGGTCTAATAGATAAATCTAATAAATAATTTATCTGGGTAAATTTGAAGTGAAAGAATTCAACCTTCATTCAATTTTTTGAAAGATCATGATATCAATAATGCGTTTCATTTCTTTTTTACGCACAACAAAAGTATACAGTGGGTCTTTTCCTCAAGCCTAGTGGCTGAAAGAAACCAACCTCTGACTCATGGGTATAGTAGTGAATTGTTAATTTAGAGTTCAAGTACAAATTGTGCTTCAAGGAATTTTAAGAAGTAGCAACAATTGTGTAATTGGTGACTTTGTTAAAAACTGTTATTTCTCAATCTGGGATTTCCCCCACTACTCAAATCCAAGGTTGGATTTTTTTTCCAAAAGTTCTTGTTTAAAATTGATCTACATCTCTGAAAGACTGATTCATTTCAAGGCTTTTCACACGTCTTCCAACATGGAGTGAATAAATATGTCTCCATCTGTACGCAGACATAACAATGGCAACAATGTTTTAGCACCTGATTGTGAATTGAAGGCAGAGAAGTTCTCACCTGAATGCTAATGCAGCCGACTTATTTCAAGTGTGTTTTAACACATTGTAGTGTCTGAACAATGGTGACTGTAGATTATTGACAAGCACATTCACAAGGCAGAAAACCAATATTAGATTACTTAGGTTGCCAATTATATTCCAAAAACTTTCTTATTGTTGGCTTCCCTTGCAATATAGTATAAAAATAGAGAAAGAAAATAAAAGGAGAAAAACAAAAAGCCATACAATCTGAAGATTCAGGAGGTCAAAATGAAATAGGGCCTGCTTTGTTTTTGGGAGCTCTACTGACTGGTGAATAGATCAACTGCTTGAAGAGAGAGCTGAGACGTGTCCAGCTGTGCTTAGCCTCATAATAAACTCATCACAACGTTTTAGTATATTCAGAGGCCACAAATGCACCGCACTAAATCCACAAGGAATCATGCACCAACACATAATGAAATGATCTGAATCTGTGAAACCTTTCTCCAGTCCATGGGTGTCCAGTTCCAGTCCTGCCAGTTATCGATGTCTCTGCTCCAATACCAGGGGTGTGAGATACTGAAAATTATTGTATCAAACCAATACGAAGTAAATACACGGCCCGTTTCTGTGGAGCTAAATTGGGGCCATAAAGTTTGCTCAAAAGAAATAAAATTGAAGTTGAAAAAAGAAAGGACTCCAGTATGACTACCACCATATTGGAGGTGGCCTTAGGAGCCCATCGAACCAGATTTTGTAGACAATCTGGTTCAGAGGTTGTTTTTTTTTCAATTTCAATTATTTTTCTTTTGAACAAACTGTATGGTAACTGTATGGCTCCAATTTAGCTCCATACGACTCACCGATACCAATGTTTTTTTAATTAAGTTTGCCATATGTAATGGAAAATTTTATAATGTGCTCATCACCCCTCTTCTGCTTTTGATTGTCTGTGATTGTCTGCATAGTCTTACCATGAGATTGGTCAAACTGCTCTCACATAGACCTCTGCAGTGTCATATAACGGCAGGGGAGAGCTCCTTGATCCTAGAGTCTATCTAGTGTTACTTCTCCAACCCAGAACTTATCTGCCCCCTTTAGCATCAAAGAACAACCTCCTTTCCTTAACAATAGACAAATAGCAAGACCATCTGTGTTGGGCTCAACAGAATCCTTGGTACATAACAATCAGGGATTCACACCTACAGTCCAATCAACCATGTATATATGGTATATATGATTCAGGGAGCACACCAGAATTTAGATATCAACATAAAGACAAGATGGGAGTGGGAGTGTGGGCGCCCTCTGGTGGTGGTGATATTCTTGACAACCTTTAGATCTATAATACAAAAGTTTCACATT